>JAVSCE010005691.1:0-55291 GCA_032199065.1 Smutsia gigantea
TTCCACTCCCTCTGTGCTCTGAATCCTCTCATCCCACCGGTGAGCTTGGGTGGGGGAGTGCTCAGGTCCCTCCAGGTCGTGGCTCCATATCTTACCCACCTCACGGGGTGCCGAGTCCTCTCAGGTGTAGATGCAGGCTTGGTGCTCTCCTGTATCTTCTGGTCTTTCTTTTAGGAATAGTTGTATTTGTTGTATTTTCATCAATACATATGGTTTTGGGAGGAGATTTCTGCTGCCCTGCTCATGCCGCCATCTTCCCGGAATTCATCTTCTTTAATTTCTATCATAAGATTCTTGTAGTTTTCAAGGTATAGGTCTTTCACTTCCTTGGTTATGCTTATTCCTTGGTGTTTTATTCTTTTTGATGCAATTGTCAATGGAATTGTCTTCATGATTTCTCTTTCTGCTAGTTCATCATTAGTGTATAGGATTGTAACAGATTTCTCTGTATTAATTTTGTATCCTGAAACTTTGCGGAATTCAGATATTAGATGTACTAGTTTTTGAGTGGATTCTTTAGGGATTTTTATGTATAATGTAATGTCTCTAAACATTGACTGTTTAACTTCTTCCTTACCAATGTGGAAGCCTTTATTTCTTTGTGTTGTCTTATTGCTGTGGCAAGGACCTCCAAAACTATGTTGAATGAAAGTGGAGAGAGTGGGCATCCTTGTCTTGTTCTTGATCTTAAAGGAAAAGTTTTCAGCTTCTTGCTGTTAAGTATAGTGTTGGCTGTGGGTTTGTCATATATGGCCTTTATGTTGACGTACTTGCCCTCTATACCGATTTTGTTGAGAGTTTTTATCATGAATGGTTGTTGAATTTTGTCAAATGCTTTTTCAGCATCTATGGAGATGATCTTGTGGTTTTTGTTCTTCTTTTTGTTGATGTGGTGGATGGTGTTGATGGATTTTGGAATGTTGTACCATCCTTGCATCCCTGGGATGAATCCCACTTGATCAAGGTGTATGATCCTCTTGATGTATTTTTGAATTAGGTTTGCTAATATTTTGTTGAGTATTTTGGCATCTGTGTTCATCATGGAAATTGATCTATAGTTTTCTTTTTTGTGGTGTCTTTGCCTTGTTTTGGTATTAGAGTGTAGGTGGCCACATAGAATGAGTTTCAAAATATTCCCTCCTCTTCTACTTTTTGGAATACTTTAAGGAGGATGGGTATTATGTCTTCACTAAATGTTTGATAAAATTCAGCAGTGAATCCATCTGGTACAGGTGTTTGTTCTTAGGCAGTTTTTTGACTACCAATTCAATTTCATTGATGGGAATGGGTCTGTTCAAATTTTAGGTTTCTTTCTGGGTCAGCCCTGGAAGGTAGTATTTTTCTAGAGAGTTGTCCATTTTTTTGGTTATCCAGTTTGTTAGCATATAATTTTTCATAGTATTCTCTAATAATTCTTTGTATTTCTGTGGTGTTCGCAGTGGTTTTTCCTTACTCATTTGAGATTCTGTTTATGTGTATAGACTCTCTTTTTTTATTGATAAGTCTGGCTAGGGGTTTATATATTTTGTTTATTTCTCAAAGAACCAGCCCTTGCTTTCATTGATTCTTTCCATTGTTTTATTCTTCTTGATTTTATTTCTGCTCTTATATTTATTATATCACTCCTTCTACTGACTTTGGGCCTCTTTTATTCTTCTTTTCAAGTTTCATTAATTGTGAGTTTAGACTGTTCATGTGGGATTGTTCTTCTTTCCTGAGGTAGGCCTGTATTGCCATATACTTCCCTCTTAGCACAGCCTTTGCTGCATCCCACAGATTTTGCAGTGTTGTATTATTTTAGTCATTTGTCTCCATATATTGTTTGATCTCTGTTTTTATTTGTTCATTGATCCATTGGTTATTTAGGAGCATGTTGTGAATTCTTCTTGTGTTTGAAGGCTTTTTCATTTTCTTTGCATAATTTATTTCTAGTTTAATACCCTTGTGGTCTGAGAAGCTGATTGGTACAATTTAAATGTTTTTGAATTTACTGAGGCTCTTATTGTGGCCTCATATATGATCTATTCTTGAAAATGTTCCATGTGCATTTGAGAAGAATGTGTATTGCTTTTTGCTTTTGGGTGTAGAGTTCTGTAGATGTCTGTTAGGTCCATCTGTTCTAATGTGTTGATCAGTGCCTCTGTCTCGTTATTTTCTGTCTGGTTGATCTGTTCTTTGGAGTGAGTGGAGTGCTGAAGTCTCCTAGAATGAATGGATTGCATTTATTTTCCCCTTTAATTCTGTTTGTATTTGTTTCACATATGCAGGTGCTTCTGTGGTAGGTGCATAGATATTTATAATAGTTATATCTTCTTGTTGAGTTGACCCCTTTATCATTATGTAATGTCATTTTTTGTTTCTTATGGCTTTCTTTGTTTTGAAGTCTATTTTGTCTGATACAAGTACTGCAACTGCTGCTTTTTTCTCCCTATTAGTTTCATGAAATATCTTTTCCTCCCTTTACTTTCAGTCTGTGTCTGTCTTTGGGTTTGAAGTGAGTCTCTTGTAGGAAGTATATAAATGGGTCTTGTTTTTTCATCCATTCAGTCACTCTATGCCTTTTGATTGGTGCACTCAGACCATTTACATTTTGGGTGATTATTGATAGGTATGTTCTTATTGCCATTGAAAGCTTTAGATTCGTGGTTACTAAAGGTTCAAGTTAACTCCTTACTATCTAAGAGTCTATCTTAACTCAGTACGATATTACAAACACAATATAAAGGTTTTTTATTTCTCCTCCTTTATCCTCCTCCTCTAATCTTTATATACTAGGTATCATATTCTGTACTCTTTGTCTATTCCTTGACTGACTTTGGGGGTAGCTGATTTAATTTTGAATTTGCTTAGTAATTAACTGTTCTACTTTATTTACTGTGGTTTTATTACCTCTGGTGACAGCTATTAAACCTTAGGAATACTTCCATCTATAGCAGTCCCTCCAAAATACACTGCAGAGATTGTTTGTGGGAGATAAATTCTCTCAGCTTTTGCTTATGTGGAAATTCTTTAATCCGTCCTTCAAATTTAAATGGTAATCTTGGAGGATAAAGTATTCTTGGTTCAAGGCCCTTCTCCTTCATTTCATTAAATATATCATGCCACTCCTTTCTAGCCTGTCAGCTTTCTGCTGAGAAGTCTGATGATAGCCTGATGGGTTTTCCTTTGTATGTGATCTTATTTCTCTCTCTGGCTGCTTTTAATAGTCTGTCCTTATCCTTGATCTTTGCCATTTTAATTATTATATGTCTTGGTGTTTTCTTACTTGGGTCCTTTGTGTTGGGTGATCTGTGCACCTCCATGGCCTGAGAGACTATCTCCTTCCCCATATTGGGGAAGTTTTCAGCAATTACCTCCTCAAAGACACTTTTTATCCCTTTTTCTTTCTCTTCTTCTTCTAGTACCCCTATAATGCGAATATTTTTTCGTTTGGATTGGTCACACAGTTTCCTACATATTCTTTCTTTCTTAGAGATCCTTTTTTCTCTCTCTGTGCCTCAGTTTATTTTCGTTCCTCTTCTCTAATTTCTATTTCATTTATTGTCTCCTCCACTGTACCTAATCTGCTTTTAAAACCTTCCATTTTATGTTTCATTTCTGATACTGTGTTCCATAATGATTGGATCTCTTACCGGAATTCATTCTTGAGTTCTTGTATATTTTTCTGTACCTCCATGAGCATTTTTATGATTTTTATTTTGAAATGTCTTTCAGGAAGATTCATGAGGTCAGTTTCATTTGACCCTTTTTCTGGTGTATGCATGATTTTGCTTTGAACCAGGTTCATTTGACACTTCATATTTGTATGTGTTGCCCTCTAATACCCAGAAGCTCTACTCTCTGGAGCTGCTCAGCCCCTGGAGCAATCTTGAGGGTCACAGGGGAGTGGTGTTGTTGCCTGGGGAGAAGAAAGAGCTGTTTCCTGCTTCCTGGCTGCTATCCCTGTCTCCACTGCCTGAACCAGTACTCTGAGCACACACGTATAAGCCTCTATGCTTTGTGTTTGTAGCTGCTGTAGGTGGGACCTCCCTCTGTATGGCCTGACGCCAGGGCAGGGTTTAACAGTTTGCAAGCCAGGTGCGGGTTGTCTGGTAGGAAGGCACAGCAGGCTGCATATCATGTAGAAGGATCTTGGAGCTGGGTATTCAGCCAGGGGAATGGAGCATCTGAAGATCATGAACATTCCCGACCTGCTGGGCAGAGTGCACCTGGACAACTTTGTCTATCTGTCCTTTCTCCTGAGTAGCAAGCTCTGTGCTATCCTTATCCCTTTAACAGCCCTCTCGATGTTAGGAAGTCTCTCAGACTGCCCGACTTTCTTTTGTCCCAGAGCAGCTGGATATGGATCCCTGTTTTCCACTAGTGGCTGGAGGTATTCTGCCTGTGTTATCCTTCCAACCCACCTAATCACCAGAGCACTGTGAAATGTAGGTTTGTGCTCCAAGAGCAGATCTCCAGAGCTATGTGTTCAGCAGTCCCAGGCCTTCCTTCCCTCCCTCACCACTCCATTTCTCTTCCTTCCACCAGTGAGCTGGGGTGGGGGAAGGGCTTGGGTCCTGCCAGGTCATGGCTTTTGTACGTTACCCTGTTCATTGAGGTCTATTATTTTCTCCAGGTGTATGCTGTCTTGTGCAGCCTTCTTTTTTGTTGTTCTTTCAGGTTTAGTTGTATTAATTATATTTTTGTATTATATGTGGTTTTAGGAGGCCTCTGTCTCACCTCTCATGCCACCATCTTTAATCTTCTCTATGCTCTTAGTTTTTATGTTTAATCCATCTCATGTTAATTTTTGTGAATTGCATAATATAGGCATCCAATTTCATTATTTTGTTTGTGGATATTCAGTTTTCCCTACAATATTTACTGAAGAGTCTATCCTTTCCCTGCTGAGTAGTCTTGGCTCCCTTATCAAATATTTGTTTAACACATATGTGTTGTGTTATAACCTGGATTTCAATATCTTTTCTATTAGGGTATTTTCTCTAATATTTACTGTGATAATCTGTTTGAGCTCCTGGAAGTAAATTTCAAAAAATTGTGCCCCCCCTCTCATGACTGGGTCTCTGGATTTTTTAACTCTAAAAGCTGTGCTCACTGAGGGTCCAGCAGTTCACCAATTACGGTTCAGTTTTTCCTAAGTGGGCAATAATTCTGTGAGCTTTGCTTGTGAGTTCTGCTTTGGTAAGTTTTGACTCTCTGTACTGGTCTATCTCTCCAATTTTGGTGGCAGCAGTTCGCCCTGTGTCCATCCCTCTGCTACAATTTCAGAAAATGTTATTCGCTGTTCAGTGTATTCAGCTTTTTACTTGTTAGAAGAGAATAGTGACTTCCAAGATCCTTATATGGAGAATTAAAACCATTATTTATGATAATATTTGTACAATAAATATTAGTACTGTATGCCAGGTTGTGCTCTGGGGATGGGAAATACAGCCCTAAATGCTCTCTATTCTCTTCTCTTCTGGATTTATATTGTTGTAAGAAGCATATAATAGAAAAGCTGTTTTCTTGGCTCCTGGCAAGGAACAAAACAATATTTGGCAGGTCAGAGTCTCAAACAGAAGGTTGCAATAATTCTGCCTCAAAACTTACCCTTAACAGAGTTATTCCCATGTTTCAGGGAGCCAAGACTTCCTCTGTCCCCCAAAGGTGTCTATGGAATTTCAGCTGGACTGCAAACAGGGCTGGTACCCAGAGACCTGCAAGAGTTACAAACACTCTCTTGGAGCCTGGGGATTGGAGAAACCCATGCTTTAGAAAAAGGAGCTTGAGGCTCCATAGAGATTTCTTATAAAAGGCTTCAAGACTTTCTGAATGGAAGCTGTGCAGCAAAATGTTTTCATTGTTATCATTAAGAAGAATGACAATAAATTAATTAGGAACAGTCACCTCAGGCCAGCTCTGGTGTTGGTGGAACATATTGACCTATTTTTCCAAATGTTTGGGCTTCAATGTTAGCCATGCTGTATTTTGCCCTGAGTCATTTTCTCTATAAGGGGATGGGAGGGCAAGACATGCATATGTATTTAAGGAAAAAGCAGCTCACGTTGTTCGATTCATACATGTAAATATTTGAGATGTTCTCATAAGAATGTGTTGGAGTCCAGGCAACCTTAGAAACTTTTAAGTTAGAATTTTTCACCCCTTTCCTTATAAATAGAAAATCACCTTCCACTAGGACCCAGTACTGAAGTTGAGTGATGGGGAGTGGGAAGTTACCATATTCTGAAGTTTTACTGTGAAGCAAAACAGAATCTACTACTATGTATTATCTTTCATGGAGTCTAGTTGTTTTTACTGTGGCCATTTTATTTTCAATACAGCTGAACCTAGAATAAGTTCATTATGAGACCTTCAGAGTAGGGATACGATACTTAGAAATCGTCTGGTAACTAGTGTGAAAAGTAGCCCAACCCCCTCCAGATGGTGGAAAGAATAAAATAGGAATTTGCTGCCACTTCAGGCTCCAAGATAATAATCAGTTTCCACATTAGCCCAAGTTCCTCTGCCATAAATCTTAGATTTTGGAGGCTTATCTGTAGCTATTATAGTTTGATATAGTAGAGAAATGAAACTGTGCTTTGGAGCCAGGTATGCCTCGGTTCAAATACTAGCTTCATCCGTGACAAACAGCTTTTGGCCTTAAGCAAGTTAGTGAATGCTCTGAACCCATTTCTGTACCTAATTCATGGGTTTTGTCAGTAGGTAATGGAGACATGTCTTCAATGGACTCAACTTCTTTGGTTGTCTTCAGTAGTTTCACTTCTTTTTAAATCTCACAAAGTTTCATATAAATTGCAACCGAAAATCACATCTGTTACCAGATTCTACTACCAAGATTATTTCTAGTATTTGCTTAGGCATGAATACATGTTGATTTGGTATATTCTGGTCATTTTGCCCCCGATCGTCTCAGCAAGCAAACTCATTCCAGGCTACTAATCTATCACTTTTCATGCTCATGCTCTCTCTTTATTGCTTTCTCCAGTCTGTTTCCAGTCTCTGCTGTGTTGCTTTCAGGTTCTACCTCTCACTTCCACTGCCAGGGTGGATGTAAGCCTCTAGTTCAATGGGAAAAGCTACTGAAGATTTTCTTAAGGTTTCAAATTTTCCAAAGTTATCTTTGTAGATGGGGGAAAAGCTCAAAGAAACTGACATTTCTATTTTCCCAGGTGTTTTTATGAGAAGAAAGTATTTCTCAAGGCTATGGCCTAACACTGATAAAGGGGAAAAGCAGTTTCCTCTGTCTCTTAAAGCAAACCTCAATGAATGGGATTACACTTTTGGTCACTATAGATGAAAAGCACCTCGCATAACTTTGTTGGTACAGGGCATGGCACAGAGAATAGGGCAGAGTGATATGCCCAGAGATGAACAATATATAGTCCTTAACCTGTAATATCTTTTAGAGGAGGAAAACACATTTACAAATGGAAGGTGTGTTTAGGGTATTACCTCTGCACAAAAACCCTGAGCCACGTTGTAGAAGGAAAGGGTATAAAGCACTTCAACCTGGCTTCTGGGAAAACAACCCTTACTAGACCTTCCACTTTCAGGCCTGTTGATGTCATCCCAGCTTTATTAATTTAATTATTCTTATAATTAAGAATCTTGGTCTGCAGGGGTCTTCTGGTGCCTGAGGGTCTCCTGCCTTCCCCAGGTGGCTGTTGTGACTCTAGGGGAGAAAGATATTTCAATCCCAGGACCTCTGATGTGCTGATCAACATTATCAGTCCATAAGCTCTGCTCCTGGGTGGTTTTTAGCTTTCAGCCTTCTTAAAACACTTCCTCCAAAACTGGACCACAGCATCTTCCCTGGATTAATGATTGAGCCAAGCCAGGAAGGTAAGTTCTAATTAGAGCATTTATGCTCTTCATAAAGAAGGACAGAGAATTGTCTTTCTCTTCTCTCTATGTGCCAGATGTACCAGATTTTTTGCAGCATCTCAAGCATAGTGATATTTCAAATATCCATACCTTTGCTTGAAATACCACCTCCTGCTCCAACTTCTTTTATCATGACCAAAAAGACCCTATATAACTTGGATCCTGAACATATCTCCAACCTTACATCATACCACTCTCCAGCTCATTCACTATATGCCAAAGATAGTAGTGTTTGTTTTTATTCCATGTTTTGATCCCATCAAGCTTATGCATTCTTTAGGGCCTTTGCACTAGGTGCTCTGTCTTCTTGGACTTCTTTTATATTACTACTTAGTTTTAGGTTATATCTATTTGTTTATTATCAGTATCCCCAAATATAATGTAAGGTTCATGAGGGCTAAGACTTTTGTGTTTGTTGTCTAGTTTGGTACTTGGAACACAGTAGGTGTTTAAATATATTTGAAATGAACCTAACTTTTTCTTTCTTTTTTTCTTTTTTTTTTGGCAGGACACTCCAGTTTTATTTAAAAAGAGAACTTACACATGAAGGTTGTTTTGGGTGGCCATTTTGCTTTATTTTTCAAACAGAAAGCTAGAGTGCAGTGGCTCTATCAGTACCACGCCCATAGGCCACTTTACTTCTAGGATACATTGATGGAGATATAGGGATGGCAACTCTGTTCCAAGAGCCATGTTAGAAATTCAAATTTCTCATCTCTGGCTTTTGTTCTAACCCCTTTTCCTACACAGTAGCCAAAGTGAACTTTTTATAACTTTTTTTTTATGTAAGTCCCCTGGTTAACCGCTTTGGTGATTTTATATTACCCTCAAGATCAATTCATTCATTCTTTTATAAAAATTTACTGAATGCTCTATTAATTTTCTATTGTTTTACAGTAAATTACCACAAACTTAGAGACTTGAAACCAAACTCATTTATTAGCCCACAGTTCTTTATGTTAGAAGTCTGGCACAGTGCATTTGGGTTCTCTGCTCAGAGTATCACAAGGGTGAAATCAAATTGGCAGCTGGGCTAAGCCTTCATCTGGAGACATTGGGGGAAAATTCCCTTCCAAGCTCATTCTTTCTGTTAGGAGATTTAAATTCCTTGTAGTTGTAGGACTGTTGAGTGGATGTTTTCTTCCTTGCTGTCAGACAGGGGCCACTCTCAGTTCCCTCCATTTTATGCCAAGAATAACACATCAAATACTTTTTATGTTTTGAATCCTTGGCTTTCCCTTCTACAACTAGTTGGAGAACTCTGCTTTTAAAGGTTTCTGTCAAGCCACTTGTATAATCTCCCTATCCCAATGTGAACTAATTTGGGAATACAATTACATCTATAAAATTCCTCCACAGCAATACTTAAATTAATATTTTATTGAATAACTGCACACCAAGGTCCAGGAATCTTGGGAGGCCATTTTAGAATTCTTTTGATGACAAACATCTATTCTGTTAGGTACTTAGACACTTGGTCTACAACATTGAGCCAGTCAAAAATCATGGCCTTCAGAGATTTTATAATGTAGTGCATGGAGATGACAGTATGCAAATGAATAAGCAAAATATATAGTATGCCAGATGGTGATAAATCAAAATGTAAGGTTCATGAGGGCTAAGAACAGCAAACCAAATGTTTTTTTAACAAATATGATCATATAAATTACTATATTTTTATATTTAATTTTTTATTTGAATGCTTTTAAAAAACTGTTTAGGCATGATTGGCATAAAAGATATGTTCATATTTAATTCATACAACTTGATGAATTTGGTGATGATATACATCTCTTAAACCATAACCACAATCTATGCCACAAACATATCCATCACCTCCAAAAGTTTCTCACTCCTCTTTATTTATTTATCTATTTTTTGTGGTACAAACATCAAATGAAATCTAACTTCTTAGTAAATATCTTTTTGTGAGATTGTCTTATCTACTAGATGGTAAACTTCATGTACTCCAGGGCCTTGCCTATTTTGCTTTCCACTATATTACCAGCATCTAATACAATGCCTAGTGCATAATTTGTACTCCACTGGATAAGTTAAACTAAACAGAGTGAATAACTAAATTGGTTATGTAGGCTAGTAATATACAACTGTTATGTATAAATCCTGATTTTAAATATTAATGATCATCCAAATATTGTGCCCTTACTACTGAATTTGCATGAAAATCCAACATTTTAATTTAAAAATGTATATTAAGCAAAATGTCACTCATTTCTATCATTCAGGTTTTTTTTTGGTAGACTTTTGTTTGAATTAAGCCATCCACTGTTTCAAAAATGTTTAAAAAATAACTGATCTAACCTAATCACTTCATTGTACAAAATGGGAAGCTGAGGCCACATAAGGAAAAAGATTTTTTCAGATATGGTTACTCAGTGGCAACATTAACTTCCTGTAACAGGTCTTCTAAGTCCCTGTGTAGTTATCTTCCTTCTATATTCTCTATATACACTCAGATGAAATGTGACATGGTGAGGGATATGGAGGATAGGGTTTCAGATGGCAGCTGGATTCCTCAGAAGGAAGCAGTGGGAAATATGGCTGGGGTCAGTACAGACCCCATAGATTCAGGATGGAATTTAGAGCAAAGTGCTCAGAAATTCATGTCTCAGGCTGGAGAAATCCACTCTACTCCCAGAATGCATACCATGTCCATTTCTTTGTTCTTCATCTGCAAAGGAGCTCACGCATAAGGTTCTCTGAATGTCTAGTCATATGTTAATAGTACATGAAGGGCTTTGGGGATTTTTATGTATCTGTAAAACTGGCTTCATATAAGCAGACAAAATAATTAAAATCTTAGTATTACATAAAATATTCATTCATAAACATGTATGGAGCATTGAGTTAGTGTCAGAAACTGTGTTGGGTGCTGGGGACACAATGTTGAATAAAACTGGGTCCCTATTCTCAAGGAGATAATAATCTCATAGAGAAGATAGACAAAGAGAAAATTAGAAAGTGTGATAGGAAACTATGCTGAAAATCAGCATGGAGAGTTATGCATAATTCACTCTTACAGTATCTTTGCTTATTGGCTGTCCAAAAGTACAAAAACCAACAGAGATAGTGGACCTCACTACCTTGTTACGCACATACCTCTGTGCAGCAGCCCACCAGCACCCAATCTTAGTGATGTGGGAAATATTACATGGCAACTAAGGACTGAGTGGATTTCAAAGGAAGAAAACCAAAAGAGCAGCTCACTACAATAGAAAGAACTCTGAAATTCCTTGAAAATGGAAGGGTTTAGAAACTAGGAAACAGATGTTCTTGAGAATATTGTGCAGCTGTTGAAAAGAATGAAGCAGCTTTATGTAGGTACTGACATGAAAAGAGCTTTAACATGTATGGTTAAGTGAATAAATCATGTCACAAAATACATATGACACCAATTTTAGATCATATTTTATATAAGTACTATATATGTATATAAAATTCTGTGAAAAAGATACATAGAAGATTTAAAATTGTTTATCTCATGGTACAAAAATGAACTCTTAGAGGGGTTGGGGGAGAAAACTGCCCTGGGAATTAGAATATCTAATTCTGTGTGACTTTGGGCATTTTTTGCCTCCCCTCTGGGCTTTAGTTTCCTTACCTGTAAAAAGGGAAGTTAAACATGTTCTGCACAGTTCTTTATAACTCTACTATTTTATAATTTGGGGATCTCTATATACTGTGATACTCTGAGGTTTTGCCTACCAACCAGAAACAGCCATCTTCTAACTTTTTCAAGAACCATTTAGTGGTTTGCTCTGTCACTGAAATTTCTCTTATTCCTGAGCTTATTCAGGCACAACTGAAATTGAGACTAAATTCAGGAGTTGACATTTACATTTCTTAAATTTAATCTAGTTCAGGATGGGCAAGATGGCGGCATGAGCAGTGTGGCAGAAATCTCCTCCCAAAACCACATATATTTTGAAATTACAGTAAATACAACTATTCTTGAAAGAGTGACCAGAAGTAACAGTATACCAGTCAGTCTACATCTAGAAGAAGTCAACATCTCATGGAAAAGGGTAAAGTAAAAAGCCACGACTCGGCGGGACCCGAGAACTCCCCCCACCCCAGCTCACTCTCAGGAGGAAAAGGATCAAAGCAGCGAGGGAGTGGAAGCACAGGACTGCTAAATACTCAGCCCTAGAAATTTACCTGGGATCACAGACCCACACTGCCTAGTGCTCTGGAGATTAGAGGAGCTGAAAAGCAAAGTCTGAGTCTAAGACTGCAAGCAGGTTCCCACAAACGACTGCCCTGAGACAAAATAAAAGCAGGTGCTTCAAAAGTCTTAAAGGGGAAAGGGTTTAGGAGAAGATAGATGTGGACAAAATTGTCCTGGCACACACAGCATAGCAGGATGGGAACTTTCAGGAGCTTCAGGCGCCCTGTCCCCCTGGTTGGCAACACAGCCCCAAAGCCTCTCACCATGATAAGCAGCCTGCTGTTCCTTCCTCCATGCTGGCACCTGAATGCAAATCTGCTGTCCCCACCATTGCTGCAGATAAGCTGGAGGGCATCCCACCTACAGCAACTACAAGCTTAATGCAGAGGCTTCTCCCTGTACTTGGCTAACTGGCCCAGAGCTAGAGGCTGCTCCTTGTGCATGGTTGACTGGCACAGACAGCAGAGACAGGCACTGAGATCGGAAGGCATGAAGGGGCTTTGTTCTCATGGCAAAACATGCTCTGCTCGCCTGCGACACCTACCAGTGCCCTAGGCCATCCAAGGGCCACCCCAAAGATGGCAATTTAAGAAACCAACCCAGAGGCCACTCCCTGTGCATGGTTAACCAGCACAGACAGCGGAAATGGGTGCTGAAATAGGGAGGCATGAAAGGGCTTTGTTTTTGAGGCAGAAACCATGCAGCTTAACTGAGAACCCCACCAGCACCCTAGGCCACCCTGAGGGACATGGTGCCCATGGAAGTTTAGAGGATTAACCCAGAGGCTGCTAATTGCATGTGGTTAACCAGCACAGACAGCAGAGACAGGTGCTGAGACCGGGAGAAATGAAAAGACTTTGTCCTAGCTGCAGACACACATGCTGCATGCCTGTGACCCCTGCCATCACTATACCCCATCCAGAGGGCTGCCCCACCCACAGAAGCTTAGGGGATTAGCCCAAAGGCTGCTCTCTGTGCAGCTGATTGATACAGACAGCAGAGACAGGCGCAGTGACTGGCAAGCAGGAAGGGATTCTGTCCTCCCAGCTGAAACCCACGCCACTCGCTGGCCACCACTGCCATCACTCAAGGACTATGAAAAGGCAGAAAAACCTTGTTCAAGTCAAAATTTCTCAAACACCAGAAAGAGGGCTCAGTGAGACTGAAATCACCAATCATCCTGAAAAAGAATTCCAAATAAAAGTTATAAGCATGCTAATGGAGATACAATAAAATATTCAAGAGCTAAGGGACAAATTCAGGAGGGAGATAACTGAAATGAAACAATGGATGGATTTAAAAGCAGATTAGGTGAGGTAAAGAAGGCAGTGAATGGAATAGAAATCAGAGAACAGGAATACAGAGCAGCTGAGGTACAGAGAGGAAAAAGGATCTGCAGGAAATAAAGAATATTAAGAGAACTGTGTGACGAATTCGAATGGAACAATAGTCACATTATAGGGGTACCAAAAGAAGAAAAGAAATAAAAAGGGATTGGAAGTGTCTTTGAAGAAATAATTGCTGAAAACTTCCCCAAACCTGGGTAGAAATTATTCTCTAAGGCCATGGAAGTCTGCAGATTTCCCAACACAAGGGACCTGAGAAGGAAAACACCAAGACATATAATAATTAAAATGGCAAAGATCAAGGACAAGGACAGAGTATTAAAAGCAGCCAGAGAGATTAAAAAATTACCTAAAAATTAAAACTCATGAGGCTATTATCAGATTTATCAACAGAAAACTTACAGGCCAGAAGGGAGTGGCATTATATATTCAATGCAATGAAACAGAATGGCCTAGAACTAAGAATACTCTACCCAGCAAGATTATCATTTAAATTTGAAGGAGGAATTAAACAATTTCCAAATAAAGACCTGAATGTAAGTCATGAAACCATTAAAGTCTTAGAAGAAAACATAGTAAAACTCTCTTGAATATAAACATGGCAACATTTTCATGAGCATATCTCCCTGGGCAAGGGAAACAAAAGCAAAAACAAACAAGTGGGACTATATCAAACTAAAAAGCAAAGGACACCATCAGTAGAACATAATGGGATCCTACAGTATGGGAGAATATATTCATAAAAGACGTATCTAATAAGGGGTCGACATCCAAAATATATAAAGAGCTCACATGCCTCAACAAACAGAAAGTAAATAAATTAAAAAATGAGCAGAGGATCTGAACAGACACTTCTCCAAAGAAGAAATTCAGATGGCCAATAGGCACAAGAAAAGATGCTCTATATTGCTAATCATCATAGAAATGCAAATTAAAACTACAATGAGATATCACCTCACACCAGGTAGGATGGCCAACATCCAAAAGACAAACAGCAATATACGCTGGTAAAGATGTGGAGAAATAAGAACCCTCTTACACTGCTGGTAGGAATGCAAATTAGTTCAACCATTATGGAAAGCAGTATAAAGGTTCCTCTAAAAACTAAAAATAGAAATACCATTTGACCCAGGAATTCCACTCCTAGGAATTTACCCTAAGAATGTATCATCCCAGATTAAAAAAGGCATATGCACCCCTATGTTTATCATAGCACTATTTACATTAGCCAAGGTATGGATGCAACCTGTGTCCACCATTAGATGAATGGATAAAGAAGATGTGGTACATATACACAATGGAATATTATTCATCCATAAGAATAAAACAAATCCTACTATTTGCAACGACGTTGATGGAGCTAGAGAGTATTATGCTCAGAGAAATAAGCCTGGCAGGGAAAGACAAGTATGACATGATTTCACTCATTTGTGGAGTATAACAAAAAGCGAAAACTGAAGGAACAGAACAGCTTCAGACGCACAGAACCCAAGATTGGACTAACAGTTAGCAAAGGGAAAGGGACTGCGGATGTTGGGTGGCAAGGGAGAGATAAGGGGATTAAGTGGCATTATGATTAGTGCATATTTTAGGGGGGACACGGGGAAGAGTGTATAACAGAGAAGACAAGTAGTGACTCTATAGCATCTCACTATGTGGATGGACAGGGACTACAGTGTGGTATGTGGTGGGGACTTCATAAAGGGGGAAATCTAGTAACCACAATGCTGTTCATGATTGTATATTAAAGATACCATAATAAAAAAATCAATCTTGTTCATTTTTGTATAGCATCCTTAACAACTATGATCACTTCTTCCATGCAATTGACTGTGAGTCATGTACAAAACTGATATACTATAATTCTATGTCTTCATTCATTTTTGGAAAAAAATGTGAAATAGGACATGACGTAGGTCAATCCTTCCAAGTTTAGACATAACTAGTATTCAGTACAGTGTTTGGATATCCCTGTTCTATTCAAATTAACTAAACAATATCATCTTTCCCATATTTCACTCTTACCCGCTCAAAATCTTATAGTAGGTTTTGTCATGTGTTTTGCCTAAATGAAGATGACCCTTTCCTTTTATTTTCTTTTTAATAATAGCCATCATAACATAAGTGAGGTACTATCTTATTGTAGTTTTGATTTGCATTTTCCTGGAAATTCATGTTGTGATTGTCTTTCATATAACCTAAACATTTGTGTCTTCTTTGGATAAGTGTATGTTTAAGCCTTTGCCCATTTTTAAATCAGGTCTTAATTTTTTTTCTTTCTTTTCCTTTTCTTTTCAGTTGTAAGAGTCCCTCACATATTTTGGTAAAAATTAACTGTTAAGTATCATTTTTAAAAGATGGTGGCGTGAGAGAAGAGACAGAGGCTTCCTCCTAAAACTGCATATAATACGAAAATATAACTAATACAACTACTCTTGAAAGAGCAACAGGAAAGAGGACTGCACCAAACTGCATACACCTGGAGATAAGAGCGGACCTCATGGAAAAGGGTAATGTACTAAAGCTGTGGCCCTGCAGGATCCAAGCCCTTCCCCCACAATAGCTCACTGGTGGGAGGAAGAGGAATGGAGCAGGAAGGGAGTGGAGATCGGGGACTGTTAAATACCTAACTCCGGATATCTGCTCTAGGAGCACAAACCTACATTTCATGGTGCTTGCATGATACTCTCATAATTAGGGGGTTGGAAAGCTAAGACAGGCAGATTTCCTGGAGAGACTAAGATTCCAGCTGCCTGTGGAAAGCAGGGATCCATATACAGCTGCTCTGGGACAAAAGAAAGGTAGGCAGTCTGAGAGACTTCCTAACAAAGAAGCCCTT
The DNA here is from genome assembly GCA_032199065.1 of Smutsia gigantea. NCBI lineage: Eukaryota > Metazoa > Chordata > Mammalia > Pholidota > Manidae > Smutsia > Smutsia gigantea. The sequence continues at coordinate 16,262 of JAVSCE010005691.1, forward strand.
AGCAAGAGAGATGCTAAAGGGGAAAGGACTGCACAGAGCTTAGTCCTCAGGAGAAAGGACAGGTAGACAAAACTGCCTGGGTGCACTCTGCCTAGCAGGTTGGGAGCTTTCACAGTCTTCAGGTGCTCCAGTTCCCTGGATGCCCACACAGCTCCAAAAACCACTTCCGTGATAGGCAGCCTAATGCGCCTTTCATCTGGCCAGCCCCACCGGGCTTGCAAACCGGGAAAGGCACTGGAGACAGGAATAGCAGCCAGGAAGCAGGAAACAGCTTTTTCCTCCCCCAAGGCACCAATACCACTCCCCTGCAACCCCCAATATTGCTTCAGGGGCTGAGCAGCTCCAGAGAGTAGAGCTTCTGGGCACAAGACAGTGCCATACACAAATATGAAATGCCAAAGAAACCTGGTCCAGAGTGAAATTACTAATACAACTCTTGAGAAAGATTTAAGTGATAACAACCTCATGACTCTCCCTGAAAGGCAGTTCAAAATAAAAATCATTAACATGCTCATGGAGGTACGGAAAGATATTCAAGAACTCAGGAATGAACTCCGGTCGGAGATCCAATCATTGAAAAGCACAATGGGCGGTATTAAAAGCAGATTGGATATGGTGGAGGAGACAATAAATGAAATAAAAACTAGAGAAAAGGAATATAAAGAAGCAGAGGCACAGAGAGAAAAAAGGATCTCTAAGAATGAAAGAATATTGAGAGAACTGAGTGACCAATCCAAACAGAGCAATATTAGCATTATAGGGGTACCAGAAGAAGAAGAGAGAGAAAATGGGGTAGAAAGTGTCTTTGAGCAGGTAATTGCTCAAAACTCTCCCAATCTGGGGAAGGAGATAGTCTCTCAGGCCATGGAGGTGCACAGATCTCCCAACACAAGGGACCCAAGGAAGACAACACCAAGACATATAGTAATTGAAATGGCAAAGATCAAGGATAAGGACAGACTATTAAAAACAGACAGAGAGAGAAATAAGATCACATACAAAGGAAAGCCCATCAGGCTATCATCAGACTTCTCAAAAGAAACCATACAGGCCAGAAGGGAGTGGCATGATGGATTTAATGCAATGAAGCAGAAGGGCCTTGAACCATGATTACTTTATCTGGCAAGAATATCATTTAAATTTGAAAGAGGGATTAAACAATTCCCAGATAAGCAAAAGCTAAGAGAATTCACCTCCCACAAACCATCTCTACAGTGTATTTTGGAAGGAATGGTATACATGGAAGGGTTCCTATGGTTTAATAGCTGTCACCAGAGGTAATAAAACCACAGTAAAAAAGTAGAACAGCTAATTACTAAGCAAATTCAAAATTAAATTAACTATCCCCAAAGTCATTAAGGGATAGATGAACAGTACAGAATATGATACATAATATATAAAGAATGGAGGAGGAAGAAAAAGGAGGAGGAAAAAAAGGAACCTTTAGATTATGTTTGTAATAGCATATTAAGTGAGTTAAGTTAGTCTCTTAGGTAATAAGGAAGTTAACCTTGAACCTTTGGTAACCACGAATCTGAAGCATGCAATGCCAGTAAGAACATACATATCCATAACCACCCAAAATGTAAATGGACTGAATGCACCAATCAAAAGACTTAGAGTCACTGAATAGATTAAAAAACAAGACCCATCTGTATGCTGCCTACAAGAGACTCACTTTACACCCAAAGACATGCACAGACTAAAAGTGAAGGGATGGAGAAAGACATTTCATGCAACTAATAGGGAGAAAAACGCAGGAGTTGCAGTACTTGTATAAGACAAAATAGACTTCAAAACAAAGAAAGTCACAAGAGACAAAGAAGGACATTACATAATGATAAAAGTGTCAATCCACCAAGAAGATATAACCATTATAAATATATATCACCCAACACAGGAGCACCTACATATGTGAAACATATACTACCAGAATTAAAGGGGGAAATAGAATGCAATGCAGTCATTCTAGGAGACTTCAACACACCATTCACTCTAGAGGACAGATCAACCAGAAAGAAAATAAGTAAGGAGACAGAGGCACTGAACAACACGTTAGAACAGGTGGACCTAACAGACATCTACAGAACTCTATACACACAAGGAGCAGAGTACACATTCTTCTCAAGTGCACGTGGAACATTTTCAAGAATAGATCATATACGAGGCCACAACAAGAGCCCCAGTAAATTCAAAAAGATTGAAATTGTACCAACTAGTTTCTCAGACCACAAAGGTATGAAACTAGAAATGAATTATGCAAAACAATATGAAAAATCCCACAAACACATGGAGGCTTCATAACATGCTCCTAAATAATCAATGGATCAATGACCAAATAAAAACAGAGATCAAGCAATATATGGAGACAAATGACGCCAATAATTCAAAACTGTAAAATCTGTGGGACACAGCGAAGGCCGTGCTAAGAGGAAAGTATATCGCAATGCAGGCCTACCTCAGGAAAGAATACCATACGAGCAGTCTAAACTCACAATTAATGAAACTAGAAAAAGAAGAACAAATGAGACCCAAAGTCAGTAGAAGGAGGGACATAATAAAGAGTAGAGAAGAAATAAATAAAATTGAAAAGAATAAAACAATAGAAAGGATCAATGAAAGCAAAGGCTGGTTCTTTGAGAAAGTAAACAAGATAGGTTAGCCCCTAGCCAGACTTATCAAGAAAAAAAGAGAATCTATTCACATAAACAGAATCAGAAATGAGAAAGGAAAAATCACTACAGACACCACAGAAATACAAAGAATTATGAGAGAATACTACGAAAAATTGTACACTAACAAGCTGGATAACCTTGAAGAAATGGACACCTTTCTAGGAAAAAAAACTTTCCAAGGCTGACCCAGAAAGAAACAGAAAATCTGAACAGACCAATTCCCAGCAATGAAATTGAACTGGTAATCAAAAGCCTACCTAAGAACAAAACACCTGGGTCTGATGGCTTCACTGCTTAATTTTATCAAACTTTTAGTGAGGACCTAATACCCATCCTCCTTAAAGTTTTCCAAGGAGTAGAAGAACAGGAATACTTCCAAACTCATTCAATGAGGCCAGCATCACTCTAATACCAAAACCGAGCAAAGACACCACAAAAAAAAATATTACAGACCAATATCCCTGATGAACATAGATGCAAAAATACTCAACAAAATACTAGAAACCAAATTCAAAAATACATCAAGAGGATCATACACCATGATCAAGTAGGATTTATTCTAGGGATGCAAGGATGGTAAAACATTTGAAAATCCATCAACATCATACCACATCAACAAAAAGAAGGACAAAAACCACATGGTCATCTCCATAGATGCTGAAAAAGCATTTGACAAAATTCGACACCCATTCATGGTAAAAACTCTCAACAAAATGGGTATAGAGTGCAAGTACCTCCACATAATAAAGGCCATATATGACAAACAAACAGCCAACATTACACTTAACAGCGAGAAACTGAAAGCTTTTCCTTTATGATTGGGAACAAGACAAGGATGCCCACTCTCCCCACTTCTATTCAACATTGTACTGGATGTCCTAGCCACAGCAATCAGATAACACAAAGAAATAAAAGGTATCCAGATTGGCAAGAAAGAAGTTAAACTCTCCCTGTTCGCTGATGACATGATATACATTAAAAACCCTAAAGAATCTACTCCAAAAGTAGTGTATCTAATATCTGAATTCAGCAAAGTTGCGGAATACAAAATTAATATGCAGAAATCTGTGGCATTCCTATACACTAACAATGACCTAGCAGAGATATAAATCAGGAAAAGAATTCCATCCACAGTTGCATCAAAAAGAATAAAATACCTAGGAATAAATCTAACCAAGGAGGTGAAAGACCTATACTCTGAAAACTACAAGACACTCATGAGAGAAATTAAAGAAGATACCAATAAATGGAGACTCATTCCATGTTCATGGATAGGAAGAATTAATATTGTCAAAATGGCCATCCTGCTTAAAGCAATATGCAGATTCAATGCAATTCCTATCAAAATAACAACAGCATTTTTCAAGGAACCATAGAAAATCATTCTAAAAGTCATATAGAATCACAAAAGACCCCGAATAGCCTAAGCAATCCTGAGAAGGAAGAATAAAGCTGCGGGTATTATGTTCCCCAACTACAAGCTTTACTACAAAGCCACAGTACTCAAGACAATTTGGTACTAAAACAAGAACAGACCCATAGACCAATGGAGCAGTCTAGAGAGCCCTGATATGAACCCAACCATATGTGGTCAATTAATACATGATAAAGGAGCCATGGACCAACAATGGGGAAATGACAGCCTCTTCAGCAGCTGGGGTTGGCAAAACTGGACAGCTACATGCAAGAGAATGAAACTGGATTATTGTTTAACCCCATACACAAAAGTAAACTCGAAATGGATCAAGGACCCGAATCTAAGTCATGAAACCATAAAACCCTTAGAAGACAACATAGGCAAAAATCTCCTGAATATAAGCATGAGCGACTTCTTCCTGAATGCATATCCTCAAGCAAGGGAAACAAAAGCAAAAATGAACTCATGGGACTACATCAAACTGAAAAGTTTCTGTATGGCAAAGGACACAGTCAACAGAACAAAAAGGTATCTTACAGTATGGGATAATATATTTGTAAATGACATATACGACAAAGGTTTAACATCCAAAATATATAAAGAACTTACACACCTCTACACGCAAAAAGCAAATAATCCAATTAAAAAATGGGCAGAGGATATGAAGAGAGAGTTCTCCCAAGAAGGAATTCAGATGGCCAACAGACACATGAAAAGACGCTCCACATCACTAATCATCAGGGAAATGCAAATTAAAACCACAGTGAGATATCACCTCACACCAGTAAGGATGGCCACCGTCCAAAAGTCTAAGAACAACAAATGCTGTCAAGGATGTGGAGAAAAGGGAATCCTCCTACACTGCTGGTGAGAATGTAAGCTAGTTCAAGCATTGTGGAAAGCAATATGAAGGTTGCTCGAAAAACTAAAAATAGACATACCATTTGACCTGGGAATCCCAGTCCTTGGAATTTACCCAAAGAACACAACTTCTTAGATTCAAAAAGGTATATGCACCCCTATGTTTATTGCAGCACTTTTTACAATAGCCAAGATATGGAAGCAACCTAAGTGTCCATCAGTAGATGAGTGGATAAAGAAGAAGTGGTACATATACACAATGGAATACTATTCAGCCATCAGAAGGAAAAAAATCCTGCCATTTGCAACAACATGGATGGAGCTGGAGGATATTATGCTCAGTGAAATAAGCCAGGCAGAGGAATACAAATGCCAAATGATTTCCCTCATATGTTGACTATAACAACACAGCAAAACTGAAGGAACAGAATAGCAGAAGACTCAGAGACTCCAAGAAGGACCTAGTGTTACCAAAGGGAAGGGGTGTTGGAGGGTGGGTTGGGAGGGTGGACAAAGGTATTGTATGGTATTATCTTTAGTACACATGGTGTGGGGGATCATGGGGAAAACAGTGTAGCACAGAAAAGGCAAACAGTGAATCTGTGGCATCTTACTACACTGCTGGACAGTGACTACATTGGGGTATGGGTGGGGACTTGATAATATGTGTAAATGTAGTAACCACATTGTTTTTTCATGTGAAACCTCCATAAGAGTGTATATCAATAATACCTTAAAAAAATTAACTGTTAAGCAGATAGTTTACAAATATTTAATCCCATTCTCCAGATTACCTTCTCATTGTTTTCCTTTGCTATGCATAAACTTTTAAGTTTTATGCAGTTCTGCTTGTCTAATTTTGCCTTCATTGCTCATGCTTTTGGTACCATAACAAAGAACTCATAGCCAATACCAGTATTAAGAAGTTGCATCCTATGTTTTTTCTAGGAGTTTTAGTTTCAGGTCTTGCATTTCAGTGTTCATTTTGGGCTGATTTTTGTGTATGGTGTAAGACAGGAGTCCATTGTTTCCTGGCACCCTTGACAGTGCTTGGTTCGCTGTATGTGTATGGGTTTATGTCTGAGCTTTCTATTCAGCTCCATTGCTCTATATGTCTGTCTTTTTGCCAGGACCATACTGTTTAGATTAATGTACCTGTCTAATATACTTTGAAATCACGAAGTGCAATGATTTGAGCTTTGTTCTTCCTCGAGATTATTTGGCTATTCTGTGTCTTTTATGGTTCTATATGAATTTCAGGATATTTTTTCTATTTCTCTAAGAATGCCATTGGGATTTTAATGGGGATAGTATTGAATCTTGACTTTGGGTAATATGGATATTTCAATAATATTAAGTCTTTCAATATTTCATCAATGGCTTGTAGTATGCAGTGTAGAAGTATTTTACCACCTTAGTTAAGTTTATTCCTAAGAATTTTATTATTTTTGATGCTATTGTAAATGTGATTGATTTCTTTTCCTAATTTACTTTTTGGGTGGTTCATTGTTATTGTTTACAAATACAGCTGATTTTTTTATGTTGATTTTGTATTCTGAAAATTTACCGAATATTTTTTAATTCTGACAGGTTTTGTTTTTGAGTTTTTGGTGTTTTCTACATATAGCATCATGTCATCTGCAAACAGATAATTTTACTTATTCTTTTCCAATTCAAATGCTTTTTATTTTTTTCTGCCTAACACCCATCACTAGGGCTTCTAGTACTGCATTGAATAGAGGAGGCAATAGTGGAAATCCTTGTCTTGTTTCTGATATTAAAGTAAAATCCTTTCATTTTTTTTTACTGCTGAGTATGATCTTGCTTTGGACATGTCATATATTTATTATGTTGAAGTACTTTTCTTCTATACCTAGTTGAGTGTTTTCAACCTGAAAGGGTGTCTAATTTTGACCGCCCTTTTCCTGCATCTATTAAAAGATGATGTATCCCCACATGATGTATCACATTTACTTATTTGCAAAGGTTGAAACATCCTTTCATGTGAGGGATCAATCCCACTTGATTATGATATGTGGTCCTTTAATACAGTGTTGAATTCAGTTTACTAGTTTTGTTGATAAATTTTACATCTATGTTCTCCAGGGATATTGGGCTGTAATTTTTTTTCCTTGTAGTATCTTTGTCTGGCTTGGGTATGACGGTAATGCTGGACTCATAAAATGAGTTTGGATGTGTGCCCTCTTCCTCATGTTTTTGGAAGAGGTTGAGAATAATTGCCATTATTCATTAAATATTTGGTAGATTTCACTAGTGCAGCCATGTGGGCATGGTATTTTACTTGTTGGGAGTCTTTTGATTACTGATTCAGTCTCCTTACTCATTATTGATTTGTTCATATTTTCTAAATCTTCATTATTCAGCTCCGGTAGATAGTATATATCTAAGAATTTATACATTGTTTCAGCTTATCCAATTTATTGGCCTATAATTTTTCATAGTAGTATCATATGATCCTCTTATTTCTGTGGCATGAGTTATAATATCTTTTATTTCATTTCTGATTTTATTAATTTGAGCCTTCTCTCATTTTTTCTTAGTCTAGCTAAAGTTTTGTCAATTTTGCATATCTTTTCAGAAAAGTACGCTTGGTTTCATTACATTTTTTCCATTGTTTTTCTATTCTCTATTAATTTCTATTCTAATCATTGTTATTTTCTTTCTTCTGGTTACTTTGTGCCTAGTTTGTTCTTCTTTTTCTAATTCCTTGATGTATAAATCTAGGTTCTTTATTTTTGATCTCTCCTTTTTAACGTAGGTATTCATCATTATAAACTGCCCTCTTGGTACTTGTTTTGGTGCATCCCATAAGCTCTGGTATGCTGTGTTTTCATTTTAATTTGTCTCAAGATATGTTCTAACTTACCTTTGTTATGCTTTGACACATTGATTGTTTAGTAGTGCTTAATTTCCCCATATTTGCGAATTTTCTATTTACTTCTATTACAGACGTCTAGTTTAATAACATTGTTGTCATAAAAAGACACTGTTATGATTTTAGACTACTTAATTTTTTAAGACTTGTTTTTGTTACCTAATGTATGCCACCATAGGGAACATTCTGTGTGTTCTACAGAAGAATACATATTCTCTCTGTTGAGTGGAATGTTTATTACTACATCTGTTATGTCCATTTGGTCTACAGAATTTTTCAAGTCTATTGCTTCTTTATTGATTTTTTTAAATAGTTTATTTTGGTATCATTAACCTACAATTACAAGTGCAATATTACGTTGATTAAACTACCCCCTTCATCAGGTCCCCCCCACCAACCCCATTACAGACACTGTCCTTCACCATAGTGAGATGCTATAGAGTCACTACTTGTCTTCTCTGAGTTGTACAGACCTCCCCGTGCCCCCCCAACATTACAACTGCTAATCGTAATGCCCCTTTTTCCCCCTTCTCCCTCCCTTAACACCCATCCTCCCCAGTCCCTTTCCCTTTGGTAACTATTAGTCGGTTATTGGGTTCCGTGAGTCTGCTGCTGTTTTGTTCATTCAGGTTTTTTCTTTGTTCTTATATTCCACAAATGAGTGAAATCATTTGATACCGGTCTTTTTTCACTTGGCTTATTGCACCGAGCATAATACTCTCTAGCTACATCCATGTTGTTGCAAATGGTAGGATTTGTTTTCTTCTTATGGCTGTATAATATTCCACTGTGTATATGTACCACCTCTTCTTTATCCATTCATCTCCTGATGGACACTTAGGTTGCTTCCATTTCTTGGCTATTGTAAATAGTGCTGCGATAAACATAGGGGTGCATCTGTCTTTTCCAAACTGGGCTGCTGCATTCTTAGGGTAAATTCCTAGGAGTGGAATTCCTGGGTCAAATGGTATTTCTATTTTGAGTTTTTTGAGGAACCTCCATACTGCCTTCCACAATGGTTGAACTAATTTTCATTCCCACCAGCAGTGTAGGAGGGCTCCCTTTTCTCCACATCCTCACCAACATTTGTTGTTATTTATGTTTTGGATATTGGCCATCCTCACTGGTGTGAGGTGATATCTCATTGTGGTTTTAATCTGCATTTCTCTGCTGATTAGTGATGTGGATCACCTTTTCATGTGCCTGTTGGCCATCTGAGTTTATTCCTTGGAGAAGTGTCTATTCATGTCCTCTGCCCATTTCTTAATTGGATTATATGTTTGTTGAGGTGCATGAGTTCTTTATATATTTTGGATGTCAACCCCTTCTTGAATATGTCATTTATGAATATATTCTCCCATACTGTAGGATGTCTTTTTGTTCTACTGATGGTCTCCTTTGCTGCACAGAAGTTTTCAGCTTGATACAGTCCCACTTGTTCATTTTTGCTTTTGTTTCCCTTGCTCGAGATATGTTCATAAAGAAGTCACTCATGTTTATGTCTAAGAAATTTTTGCCTATGTTTTTTCTAAGAGTTTTATGGTTTCGTGACTTACATTCAGGTCTTTGTTCCATTTTGAGTTGACTTTTGTGTTTGTGGTTAGACAGTAGTCCAGTTTCATTCTCTTACATGTAGCTGTCCAGTTTTGCCAACACCAGCTGCTGAAGAGGCTGTCATCTCCCAATTGTATTTCCAAGGGTCCTTTATCAAATATTAGTTGACTGTATATGTTTGGGTTAATGTTTGGATTTTCTATTCTGTTCCACTGGTCTTGGGTCTGTTTTTCTGCCAATACCAAATTGACTTGATTACTGTGGCTTTGTAGTATAGCTTGAAGTCAGGCAGCATAACTCCCCCTGTTGTATTCCTCCTTCTCAGGATTGCTTTGGCTATTTGGGGTCTTTTTTGGTTCCATATGAATTTCAGAATTATTTGTTCCAGTTCACTGAAGAAACCTGTTGGTATTTGGATAGGGATTGCTTTGAATCTATAGATTGCTTTAGGTAGTATAGTCATTTTGACAATATTTATTCTTCCTAGTGAAGAGCATGGGATGAATTTCCATTTATTAGTGTCCTCTTTAATTTCTCTTGTAGTTTTCAGAGTATAGGTCTTTCAATTCCTTTGTTAGGTTTATTCCTAGGTATTTCATTCTTTTTGATGTAATTGTGAATTCTTTTTCTGATTTCTCTTTCTGTTAGTTCATCGTTAGTGTATAGGAAAGGAACAGATTTCTGTGTGTTAATTTTGTATCCTGCAACTTTGCTGAATTCAGATATTAGTTCTAGTAGTTTTGGAGTGGATTCTTTAGGTTTTTTTATGTACAATATCATGTCATCTGCAAATAGTGGCAATTTCACTCTTTACCAATCTGGATGCCTTGTATTTCTTTGTTTTGTCTGATTGCCGTGCCTAGGACCTCCAGTACTATGTTGAATGACAGTGGAGAGAGTGGGCATCCCTGTCTTGTTCCCGATCTTAGATGAAAAGCTTTCAGCTTCTCGCTGTTAAGTATGATGTTAGCTGTGAGTTTGTCATATATAGCCTTTATGATGTAGAGGAACTTGCCCTCTATTCCCATTTTGTTGAGAGTTTTAATCATGAATGGATGTATTTTGTCAAATGCTTTTTCAGCATGTATGGAAATAATCATGTGGTTTTTGTTCTTCTTTTTGTTGATGTGGTGGATGATGATGGATTTTCGAATGTTTTACCATCCTTGCATCCCTGGGATGAATGCCACTTGATCGTAGTGTATGATCCTCTTGATGTATTTTTGAATTCGGTTTGCTAATATTTTGTTGAGTATTTTGCATCTACGTTCATCAGGGATATTGGTCTGTAGTTTTCGTTTTTGGTGAGCTCTTTGCCAGGTTTTGGTATTAGAGTGATGCTGGCTTCATACAATGAGTTTGGAAGTACTGCCTCCTCTTCTATTTTCGGAAAACTTTAAGGAGAATCGGTGTTATTTCTCCTCTATATGACTGGTAGAATTCAGAGGTGAATCCATCTCGTTTTGTTCTTGGGTAGTTTTTTGATTACCACTTCAATTTCGTTACTGGTGATTGGTCTCTTTAGTTTTTCTGTTTCTTGCTTGGTCAGTCTTGCAAGGTTGTATTTTTATAAGAAGTTTTCCATTTCTTCTAGGTTTTCCAGCTTGTTAGCATATAGATTCTCATAATATTCTCTCATAATTCTTTGTATTTCTGTGGGGTCTGTCGTTATTTTTCCTTTCTCATTTCTGATTCTGTTTATGTGTGTAGATTCTCTTTTTCTCTTTATAAGTATGGCTAGGGATTTATCTATTTTGTTTATTTTTTCAAAGTACCATCTCTTGGTTTCATTGATTTTTTCTATTGTTTTATTCTTCTCAATTTTATTTATTTCTTCTCTGATCTTTATTATGTCCCTCCTTCTGGTGACTTTGAGCCTCATTTGTTCTTCTCTTTCCAATTTCAATAATTGTGTCTTTAGACTATTCATTTGGGTTTGTTCTTCCTTCTTTAAATAGGCCTGGATTGCAATATACTTTCCTCTTAGAACTGCCTTTGCTGCGTCCCACAGATGTTGTGGCTTTGTGTTGCTGTTGTCATTAGTCTCCATATATTCTTTGATTTCTGTTTTGACTTGGTCGTTAACCCATTGATTAAATAGGAGAATGTTGTTAAGTCTCCATGTACTTGTGAACCTTTTTGTTTTCTTTCTAAAATTTATCTCTAGTTTTATACCTTGGTGATCTGAGAAGTTGGTTGGTAGGATTTCAATATTTTTGAAATTACTGAGGTTCTTTTTTTGGCCTAGTATGTGGTCTATTCTGGAAAATGTTCCATGTGCACTTGAGAGGAATGTGTATCCTGTTGGTTTTCGGTGTAGAGTTCTGTAGATGTCTGTTAGGTCCATCTGTTCTAGTGTGTTGTTCAGTGCCTCTGTGTCTTTACTTATTTTCTGTCTGGTTGATCTGTCCTTTGGAGTGAGTGGTGTGTTAAAGTCTCCTAAAATGAATGCATTGCTGTCTATTTCCTCCTTTAATTCTGTTAGTATTTGTTTCACATATGCCAGTGCTCCCGTATTGGGTGCATATATATTTAAAATGGTTATATCCTCTTGTTGCATTGAGCCCTTTATCATTATGTAGTGTCCTTCTTTATCTCTTGCTACTTTCTTCGTTTTGAAGTCTGTTTTGTCTGATACAAGTACTGTAACACCTGCTTTTTTTCTCCTTGTTGTTTGCATGAAATATCTTTTTCCATCCTTTCACTTTTAGTCTGTGTATATCTTTGGGTTTGAGGTGAGTTTCTTGTAGGCAGTGTATAGATGGGTCTTGCTTTTTTATCCATTCTGTTACTCTGTGTCTTCTGATTGGTGCATTCAGTCCATTTACACTTAGGGTGATTATCGATAGATAGGTACTTATTGCCATTGCTGGCTTAGATTGGTGGTAACCAAAGGTTCAAGCGTTGATTCTTTACTATATAACAACCTAACTTAACTTTCTTGTTAAGTTATTGTAAACACAGTCTGATGTTTCTTTATTTCTCTCCCTTCTTATTCTTCCTCCTCTATTCTTTAACTAGGTGTTTTATTCTTTGCCTTTAGTTAGTATTTGGGTGGTCTGCTTTCTTTGCTATGATTTTATGTTCTCTGGTGACATCTTTTTAGCCTTAGGAGTGCTTCCCTCTAGAGCAATTCCTTTAAGATATCCTGTAGATGTGGTTTATGGTAGGCAAATTCTCTCAGCCTTCACCTCTCTGGAAATTTTTTAATCCCTCCGTCATATTTAAATGATAATCGTGCTGGATACAATATTCCTGGTTCGAGGCCCTTCTGTTTCATTACATTAAATATATCATGCCATTCTCTTCTGGCCTGTAAGGTTTCTGTTGAAAAATATGATGATAGTCTGATGGGTTTTCCTTTGTAGGTTATCTTTTTTCTCTCTCTAGCTGCCTTTAATACTCTGTCCTTATCTGTGATCTTTGCCATCTTAATTATTATGTGTCTTGGTGTTGTCTTCCTTGGGTCCCTTGTGTTAGGAGATCTGTGGTCTTCTGTGGTCTGAGAGACTATTTCCTTCCCCACCTTGGGGAAGTTTTCAGCAATTATTTCTTCAAAGACACTTTCTATCCCTTTTTCTCTGTCTTCTTCTTCTGGTATTCCTATAATGCGAATATTGTTCTGTTTGTATTGGTCACACAGTTCTCTTAATATTCTTTCATTCCTAGAGATCCTTTTATCTCTCTCTGCCTCAGCTGCTCTGTATTCCTGTTCTCTGATTTCTATTCCATTAACAGTCTCTTGCATCTAGTCCAGTCTGCTGCTATTTCCGTCAATGGCTTTTCTCATTTCTGCATTTTCTTTCCTGACTTCCTCACTTCCTCCCTCAGCTATTGTATATTTCTCTGTAGATCCATCAGCATGGTTATGACTTTATCTGAATTCTTTTTCAGGAAGATTGTGCATTTCCATCCCTTCAGGTTCCCTCTCAAGTGTTGTCTGGGTCTGGGTGATATTTGTCTGTACCATATTCCTCTGTCTTTTCATGGCAATAGAAGTGGTTGCTGGTAGGTGCCACGTATGTCAGCTGGGCTCTTTAAGACTAAAAAAAAACCCAAAACAAACAAAAAAAAAGAAGGAGAGGAAAGAAAAGAGGGAAAAAAGAAAGAAAGGGGGAAAAAAAGAAAAACACCCCCCAGGAGTGGATTCTGTAAAGATGCTGTAGGTGGTGCTATTTCCCCAGTATTCCTCAGCCACGGCTGCCCCACTCTTTGTAGCTCTCACCGGGTTGGGAATGAAAGGGAGGCTGTTCTCTGTGTAAAATTTCAGTGTGGCTACCTTTTCTCAGTCGCCAGCCAAGGGGTCCAAAATTCCTCAGGACTCCCAGCCCTCTGGGCTGAGTGTGCCGTGCCTATTGTGTTCCCTCGCTGGGCCCCCTGCCTCTCCAAGACCACTAAAGACAGCGTGAGCTTTTCTCTTGTCCTGGGGCGCTGTTTGCATGGACTCAGGCATGTTCCCAGCTCAAAACCTGCACCTTCTGCATCTCCAGTATCCGATGCACCACACAATGTGTGTCAGTGCTCCCGGCGCAGATCACCAGGGCTGGTTATTTCGCACGTGTACTTCCACTCCCTCCCAGCTCTGAATCCTCTCCTCCCACTGGTGCGCTGGGGTGGGGGAGCACTCAGGGCCCTCCGGGTCGCGGCTCCATATCTTACCCGCCTCGCATTGTGCCGAGTCCTGTCAGGTGCAGATGCAGGGTGTGCACTGTACTGTAAATTCTGGTCTCTCTTTTAGGAGTAGTTGTATTTGCTGTATTTTCATTGATTTATATGGTTTGGGGAGGAGATTTCCGCCACCTTGCTCATGCTGCCATCTTCCCGGAACTCTTCCTTACTGATTTTTGTCTGGATCATCTATTGTTGAAAGTAAGGTACTACTATTATTGAATCACTGTCTATTTCTCACTTCAGTTCTGTTCATTTTTGCTTTATATATTTAGGTTTAACCCATTTACATTTGAAGTGATTATACTATTGCCATTTTAGATTTTTTCTGTTTTGTTCTTTTCTTCTGTACTGTTTTCCTTTTTGTTGCGTTAATATTTTGTAATGATATTCTTTGATTCTCTTTCCTTTGTGTATCTTCTGTATGTAATTTTTTGGTGTGGTTACCATGAGGTTTACATAAAACATCTTAGAGGTAAAGCAGTCTATTTTAAGCCAAGATCAACTCAAATTTATTTGCCTATAAAATTTCTACACTTTTACCTCTCCCTTCCCACACTTATGTTGCTGATCTCACAATTTGCATCATTTTATATTTTGAATCCATTAACAAAACTTTTTATTACAGTTGTTTAGAATACTTTTGTCTTTTAACATTTATTCTAAAATTAAAGAGATTTACTTATTACCTTTAAACACAAATGGATTAAACCTTCCAAGCAAAAGGCATAGAGTGGCTGAATGGATAAAAAACCCAAGATCCAACTAAATTTCTACAAAAGACTTGTGTTAGGTTTAAGGACACATACAGGCTGAAAGTAAAGGGATAAGAAAGGATATCCCATGAAAATTGTAAACAGAGCAGAGATGACCTATATTTACATCAGATAAAATAGAATTTGTGTCAAACACTGTCAGTAAAGACAAACAAGGGTATTATATAATAAAAGTGTTGATGAGCTTGTATAGAAATTACGATTCTGTTGATGGTAATGTAAAGTAGTACATTAGCTATGGAAACAATATGGATATCTCTCAAAATATTAAAAATAGGACTGTCAGATGATCCATCAATACTATTTCTCAATTTTACATATCCAAAGTTGATTTTTTAGAATTTATATTTTAAGTGTATTTTTTATTTAAGTATAGTTGATATACAATATTGTATTGGTTTCAAATATACAACACACTAATTCAACAGTTATACATATTATTAAATCCTCACCCCAACTAGTGTAGTCACTATCTGTCTACATGGAAAGATGTTACAGAAATAATGACTATATTCTACACACTGCACTTTCATCCCCTTGACAAACTTACAATTGAGAATATTTGTGCCTCTTTATCCCTCTCACCTATCCCACCCATACATCCTGACCCCTCCTCCCCCATGGTAACCACCAGTCACTCCTCAGCGTCTATTAGTCTAGTGGTGTGTTGTTAATTCTGTTTTGTTTTGTTTTTAGATTCCACATATAGGTGCAATCATGTTTTTTGTCGTTCTCTGCCTGTTCTATTTCATTTAGCATAATATACTCTAGGTCCACCCACGTTGTTGCAAATGACAAGATTTCTTTCCTTTTCACTGCAGTATAATATTCCATTGTATATATGTACCATTTCTTTATCCATTCATCTATTAATGGACACTTTGGTTGCTTCCATATCTTGGCTATTGTAAATAATGCAGCAATTAACATAGGGATGCACATACTTTTTCTGTATAGGGTTGTACATTATTTCTATTTTCAGTTTTATGAGGAACCTCCATAATACTTTCCATAGTGGTTCCACCAATACACATTCCTACCAACAGTGTAGGAGGGTTCCCTTTTCTGCACATCCTTACCACCACTTGTTATTTCTTGTCTTCTGGATATTCGTCATTCTAACTGGTGTGAGGTGGTTTTGATTTGCATTTTCCTGATTATTAACAATGTGGAGTTTCTTTTCATGTGCTTCTTGGCCATCTGTATTTCCTATTTGGAAATATGTCTTGAAATCAGGACCTTGAGGAAATACCCATACTCACATGTTTATTGCAGCATTATTCACAATAGCCAAGATATGGAAACAACCCATATGTCCATCAATAGATGAGTAGGTAAAATGTGGTATACACATATAATGGAATATTATGCAGCTTTCAAAGAAGGAAATCCTACCATTTGCAATAACATGGATGAACTCAGGGGTCATAATGCAAAGTGAAATAAGACACTCAACAGGACAAATATTGTATATTCCACTTTTATGAAGTATGTAAAAAGTCAAGTTCATAGTAGAAGAGAATGGAATGATAGTTTCCAGGAGCTAGGGAGAAGTAAAAATGGGAAGTTGTTCTTCAATAGATACCAAGTTTCAGTTTTGTAAGATGAGTAAATTCAAAAGATCTGCTGTACAACATAATGCCTAAAGTTAAAAATATGGTGTTGTGCACTTCAAAATTTCTTAAGAGGGTATATCTCATGTTAGCTGTGTTCACCATAAAACAACCAAACTTAAACAATGCGACACAAGGGACTTCTGGGAAGTGTGTTGATTATGCCTATCACCTTGATTGTCGTGATTGTATCACATGTGTTTGCCTATTTCTAAATGCATCAAATTATACACATTAAATATGTGCAGTTACTTGTATAAAGCTGTTTTAAATAATTAACTTCACAAAACAAATACTACCCTCTGATTTATCAGCCTAGAAACTCCATCAAAAAATACAATTAAAATAGTTTTGAATGAGTTAATCTTATGGGAACTCAAGCAGACTCCTGGTGATCTTTCTTTTCTAAGGTCTCATAAGCTGTTTAATATTCTCTTCTAAAATTTTCATTTGCATCAAATTTTCTGGCTTAGGATTTTCAGGATCTGAACTTTACCCTTTTATTTCTTTGTAAGAAAATCAGTGCATTTGACAATTGCTAGTCTTCAAAGATTAACAGGAATGTTCTTGGACTGGGGTACTCTGGAGAACAGTGGCCAAATACCCGTTCCAGGACCTTTGAAGCCTTTAGGTATCTAGCCTGAGACAAGGTGCTCCATGAGCATGCCCTTTCCTTACTTAAAATCCTTCTGGAATTAATAAACTATTGAAGAAGCAAACTTCAAGAAAGCAGTGAACTTAGAAAGACCATTGCTTTGGTACTGCATTTAAAGTTCTCAAGTCAGATCAGAAAATGTCTTAGGTTCTGAAAATAGTTTTGTAAATGTGTTAGCAAAACAAAACAAAATTAACAAAACAGCAGTAGATTCACAAACACTGAGAAGTGACTGGTGGTTTTCATGGGAGAGGGCTTTGGATGGGTGGGTGGGGATGTTGAGGGAGATAAAGGGGCACAAAAATCTCAATCATAATATAGGTTGGTCACAGGGATAGAAGTACAGCATGGAGAATTTAGCCAATGGTTGTGTAACATCTTTCTGTGTTGACAGAAAATAACTGCAGTAATTGGGGTGAGGATTTAATAATGTGTAACTGTTGTACAACTGTGTTGTATACTTTAAGCAATATAATATTGTATTTCAACTATACTTCAAAAAATGAAAGTGCATTAGTATAATCTGGTCATTTGAATAGTAATTCATTCATTCAACAACAAAAAATTAATACCTACTAAGAATAGAGAAATGCAACAGATATGAGACCTGCCCTTATGAAACTCACAGTCCAGAGAGGAGATACAAATGTTAGATAACTGAAAAGGACCTTTGATAAGGGATTAATATCAAAAATACATAAATAACTCACACAATTTAATAACTACAAAGTTCAATTTTAAAAATAGGGAGAGGAACTGAATAGAAATTTTTCCAAAGAAGACATACAAATAGCCAACAATGCATGAAAAGATGTTCACATCACTAATTATCAGAGGAAGGCAAATGAAAAGTACAATGAGATATCACCTCACACCTGTTAGAATGCCTATCATCAAGAAGACAAGAGATAACAAGTATTAGCAAGGATGTGATTAAAAAGGAACCCTTGTACACTGTTAATGAGAATGTATATTGGTTCAGCCATTATAAAAAGCAGTGTAAATGTTTCTCAGAAAATTAAAAATAGAACTACCATGTAATCCAGCAACCCCACTTCTGGTTATATATCCAAAGGGAATGAAAACAGGATACTGAAAAGATATCTGTACTCTTATGTTCACTGAAGCATTATTCACAATAAACATTATATGAAAACACCCTAAGTGTCCATTAACAGATGAATGGATAAAGAAGATGTAATGTATATTTATATACAATAGAATGTTATTCATTCATGAGAAAGAAGGACATCCTGCCATTTTTTATAACATGGATGTACCTTGAAGGAATTATTTTAGTGAGATAAAACCGAGAAAGACAAATATTGCGTGATATCACTTAAAAGTGGAATCTAAAAAAACCTAGGTTACAGAAACAGACGGTAAAGTGGCTTTGGTGTGGGGGAATTGGAGAGATGTCATTAAATCGTAAAACTTGAAATTAGAAGATAAAAAAGTTCTGGAAATCTAATGCACAAATAATGATTCTTGTAAAAAATACTGTATTGTATTTGCATCAGATTACTAAGAGCCTAGATCTTAAATATTCTCATCAGAAAAAAATGAAATTATAATTATGTGATGTTATAGAGGTGTACCTAAAGCTACAGTGGTAATAATATTGCAATATATATTGTATCAAGTCAACATATTGTATACCTTAAACTTATACAATGTTATATGCAAATTATATCTAAATTTTCAAAAGACTATATTTTTTACCTACTATGTGCAAGGCGCTATTCTAGGTCCTTAGACTATACCAATGAACAAAATAGACATAAATTTTAAAATAAACCCTGCACTTGATGAGTACCAATTCAATGAAGTGAGGCACTTACAGTCCTTTGCATTATGGAGAACAAGAATTGCAATCCATCATCCCTCTCAAGATTAACTTTTTATACAACAAAATATCTATTCAAGGCAGAATAAAATCAAAGATTGCTTCCTGTGGCATTAATAGGCTTTCCTCTCTTATCTGTACTGCTACAACATCCATTTAAAAATTCTTTATGTGACAAGGGTTAAGTTAAGCACACTTCTCAGTTTTGTCACTTATTACCACTGGTCCATGCAAGACTGCTCTCTTGTTTTTCTTTAGTTATTTATCTATTTATTTTTCTCTTTTATTCCCATCCCCCTCACATTTCCCCTTCTAACCATTCCATCTTGCAGGTACTTATTCAGTTCATAAATTTTTTGTGGCCTGTGCTCAAATGCCATCTTCTCAGAGAAGCCTTTCTTGAATCTGCTACCTAAAATACCACCTCCTGGTCATTCCCCATTCTCTTATTCTGGTTAATTTTTCTTTATACACTGTATCACTACTTAAACTTCAATTATTTATATCATTCAACAGAAGGTAAGCTCCTTGGGTATAGAGAATTTGTATTATATACCACTGTATTCCTAGAACCTAAAACAATGCTTGGAGCAAAGTAGGTAGCCAAAAATATTTGATACATGATTGCATGAGTGAATTAATAAAGGAAAGGAAAAGCAGTGAAAACTGGAGAAATTGAGAAGTCATGACTCATAAATCTCTAAAGTATTGTGTATGTTCATAATTAATCTCATTCTTTATTTGTACTTTTACTGATAAATTCCTTCAGCAAACATTCACTGCCTCTTCTCTGACAGGTCCTGAACTAGGCATTGCAGAGACCAAGACAAATAAAGCAAGAACATTCTTTCCCACAAATAGATGGTAATTAATGCACAAAATGGATATGTAAATGGATTACTCTCATGTGATGTAACAAAATCTTTAATAAACTCATGGACAAAGTACCATTACATCTCAGGGAAGGAAGCAATGAATTTCAGAGTGGCCAGAGATGCCTTAATGCACAAAGTGACAGTTCATTCATCGTTTCAACAAAGATTTATGGGGCATCTATTATGTGCCCTCCCTGTGCTAGATGCAAGCAACACACAGAAACTGTGACAGACCCAATATGAATAGCTGCATAACAACAACAAAAAGTTTACCTCAAGAACAGATGAATCAACATATAATCTGTGACTTGCGTGATGGCCAATGCAAGAGGCTTTTTCCCATGCAGTTGAAAAGGCCAACAAAAAGGACTTTCCAAGAAGGGACAAGTGGTAACCAATGGGGAAGGGTTGGGGAGGGTGGGGAGGGTGGGGAGGTTAGGAAGAAGGTGATTAAGGGGCACTATAATTCACAATCACGATGTAAATTGGTAATGGGGATTGTAGTACAGCATGGGGAAAACAGTTAATGACTCTATAATATCTTATTATATTGATAGACAGTGACTACACTAGAGAGGGCAAGTATTTAATAATATGGGTTACTGTTGAACCACTGTGTTGTATATTTAAAACCAATATAAGATTGTATATCAATGATTACTTAAAAACAAAGGACTTTTGCCAGCCATTTGGAGGGAAACATGCTTTGGAGAGAGAAAACAGATTTCAAGTAAGCTCAATCAACTCCAAAAAATCTAACATTGCTTCAGTACCCTGAAAAGAAAAGGTGAACCTAAAAGTACACTGTGTTCCAATGATTATGTCATGTTGGAGTCAGCTTCTGAGATCTCAAGACACAGGAAATGGAATTTGTGGAGTATATTTGTAACACAGACAGGTCAAAAGCTAAAATTGGGAATTACAACAGTACATTTCAAAAAAGGGTGTAAATATAAATCCTCCAGGTACCCTTGAATGATCTCATAATTTCAAAATCTGTAAAACCACTATTACAAATCACAACAGCAAATGCTCTAAAGGCAGGCATTAACTTGTGATGAAGCTGCTTCTTACATGGGCAACTCTATATAGCATGCTGTAGAGGGAGGAGCTTCAGGGTTTTATAGTTGAAAAACAAAGGTGCCTATAAAGTACTTCACTTCAGAGACTAAAATTATCAGTTCCACATTAATCATTACAAATAAAATTAACAGTATAAATCCAAGAATAATTACTTTATTTATTCTAAATAAACTGTATATAATAAGGTTCCTGATGTCTCTGAGCAGCACTAGTTAAGACAGCCAGTAATAAATATAAATGTTAGAAAAGACATGGCTAAAGCTTACTGCAAGTACTTCAACTATCCATAATAGATGATTATCACAACCCAACACACTACATAGCCTTCTGATATTGTGCAGCTGACCGTTATGTCCAAAGGAGTGCATGTGCCAAACCAAAGGGCATGAACCTTGGTTGTCCACTTGAGTGGACATATACAGGCTGAATTAAAAGAAAAACTAGGACAGAATTAGCACCTTAATTAACAATGGCACACTTAGAAGAAGGTTAAATATAAAGTGCAAACACACCAGGAGCCTTATTTCAATATATGCATGAAAAAATTAGTTAACCAGGCAATCCAAGTAAATGCATAACTGGTTTCCAAAGAGTCCAAATTTAATGTATCACATATTTATACATTTGATTGTGAATGTTGTTTTCTATTACGATTGTTTAAAATATCCTTAAAATATATTTCAAAACTGAAACAAAGATCAAATGCCTGTGGATTTTCTGAAGCATTTCCACTGTTATGTCCGGATTGCAGTATCCTCAGAAACCAGAGACCACCAGGGAGACCAAGTCACGTATGCAAGAGCAAAGGGCGTTTATTACGGGCTTAAGCTTGGACTCCCAGCATTTCCACCAAGGTAGTGGAGGTGAGCTGAGAGCCCCAGACAAAGGCGGGGAGGATTTTTATGGGCGTTGGGAAGAGGGGGTTACAGGAAACTGGGACATGGATACAGCAATCCAATCATAGTTACACAACATTATAGACGACAATTCCAGCCATACATATCATTTGGAGCATCCGTTACTTTTGGCGGGATCCAACCACAATATTTAAGGTATCTTTGAAATTAACCAATTACAGAGCGAATTTAGGGTCTTGTCTGATGACTAACAGGTTAACTTTTACAGGGTCTTATCTATATCTCCTGCTCGCAGACCCCATCCTCAAGAATGTAAGGAGGCTTTCGGCTTCTCCTGATTGGATGGCAGGAGGGTGGTTACATGCTTTGGGCAATATGTAACTACCTGATAGTTTCGGGGAGACTGAAACTTAGGCCTTCTAGTTTCTGAGGCTTCCTGAAGCCTGTCATGGTGTTAGTTTGGTTCTTTCACCACTAGACCAGTTAAAAGTTGTCTATTACCACAAAAAATAATCAGTGAGGGCAGAACTCCTTAGACCAGTTTCTCAAACTGTGGTTTATGACTGATTACAAAGTCATGAATTTAATTTAATTTAATTAGGAAGGGTGGATTGGGCCTTGAATTTTTCCATAATATATACACATATGTATTATTTTATTACATGTGTTATGCATGCATTATATGCATTATAATAATTATAAAGTTATTATTAAGGACCAGTATAATGTACTTTGGTGTCATGTGTGTTTGTATGTGTCTGTGAAATGAATCAAATATATATTCATATATAAATGAATATATTCACATTATACATAAATTTAATATGCACATATATACATATGTATATTACATAATATTCAATTTATATGTTTATCTATTTTTTCACATACATAAATTTCATAAAATTCATATATGTATATATTCAAGTTATATATAATGTGTATATATTCAGTTTATATATATAATGTGTGTATATTAATTCATATATGTATTTATATTTGATTCATTTCACAGACACAAAAAAAACACATGATATCAAAGTGCATCACATTGGTCCTTAATAATAATGTTTTCAGGAAACAATCTTTGGTTTCTGTCATACACACACACACACACACACACACACACACACACACACACACACATCTGTATCTAGTAGCGATGTACATTTCAAAAAACTAAAAATATTGCTTTAAAACCCCTTTTCTTCCAGGTATGAGAGCTTACAAAGGCTCCTCTTTGTTTCTCAAGCCTAAATCCTCTGGGTAGCATCCAATATCCATTTTGATTTGATCCCTCTCTACTAAAGTTATCTCATCATTTGCTTCAAGGAGACTATCTGGGTTCCTTAATCTCAGCCTTCTCATCACAGCCCACAATACACATACTGTAGTCATTTCCATCTTTGAGGCTTGGCTCCTCCTAGCTCTCTTGCCTAGAGTGCCATTTACCTATTCTGTATCTATCCAAATTTTATCCCTGCTTCAAGACTCAAGTGTGACCACTCCGATAAACTCATCTCTGACTGTGCATTTCTAACTATTGGCACTCACATTTCTTCCTTATGTTTCTGATTTGACCATGGTACTTATCTTTCACACCATACAGCTTAATGCTTAAAGAACAGTACGACTCTCAAGGCTAGAAGAGACCTGAAAAGCTACTTGGTCCAACTCTCTACTGAAGGCAAGGCAGTGCATAAAATCACTTCAGCCAAATCACTTAGGGAGTGTTTGCCACATGTAGATTCCTGGTCCTAAGGCCATGTCTTGGATAAGAAAATCAAGGATGTGGGCCCAAGAACCTGCATGTGCATCATTCTTTGGAAGGCTCTAATGCCCAATCAAATTTGAGAACACTGGGTCTAATTTGACCCACTACCCATTCTAGGGACTGTTGCTTTCCTTCTTTTCTTGGAAAAAGTCAAGGGTTATTGCATCTGTTGATACTTATTCCACCTTTTCTGGCACTGCACATGAAGAGTAGGGGGTTCCCATCTTGCATATTTGTAAAGACTCAGAGCAGAATTTTGCCACCAGCTCAGCACAAGACTAAGAATATTCCCAGGACTTCAAGGAGGTAACCATTGCACTCCCCCAGGACTTTGTGCCTGTTTCTCTAGAATGATATGTGTAGCCTCTATCTAGTGCTATGTGTCATGAAGTTAAAAAATATACCACCTTCATGATTACCATAGCATGGACTCATAATCCAAGCTTTATATTTGCAGCTCAGCAAGTTAACTGCTTTGAACCTGAGTTTCCTCATCTGGAAAACAGGGGTACTAAATGGTACTGACTTCACAGAGTTGATGTAAGAATTAAATAAAGCAATGAATAGGAAATTGGATGTCAATTGAGAGGGGCTCAATAAATGGTAGTTGTTGTTACTTCCATAGTCTCTCTGGTTCCAAATGGCCTTCAGTTATTATTTTATCACCCAGGCTCAGACAGACAATTCTAAGGCACAAAGGACTCTTTAAAGGATTCTCTGAAGGTTGAATACATTCAACCCATGTACAGCTAGTTCCTCAGACAGCAACAAAATCTGATGACCTAGAGAAGGCTGGAGATAAAGCCAGAGAAATGAGCAGGGGCTGATCACCACAGGATCTTGGTCTGCCTTGCATGTGAAGCCATCTGAAGAAGTGGAGTGATAGGGCAGACTTGAGAGACAAGGCAGGGAACAGCAGTGTAGATAAGGAGCTTTGGGGATGATTTTCAAAGTCCTGATTGAAGCTATTTCCAGTTCCCACCCTGCCCTGGCCCAAGAAAGCTGGTTGGGATATGGGTACAATGGTGACTAGAGGATAGGTAATGAAATGGGCTAGAGATGTGCGGGAACCTCTGTGGAGTGGGGAGGGGCTGGTAGCTTGGCAAGGAGAGGAGGGATCTCTACTCGGAGGCCTCATGGGGGCATTATGCTTGCTCAATAACTGTGTGTGCAAGATGGAGGGAGATAGCAGGGCTGGATGCAAGTACCAGGTTGAAGGCAGGTACAGGACTCAGGTGTTAGGGTCACAAGACCCAAAGGCCCTTGGTTATCAGAACCTGGACATACAGCAGATCCAAGAGCAGTAACTTCAAACACCATAGAAGAAATTCTGGGGCTTTGTTGGGGGCGTGGTAAGTGGGCAAAAACTTCCTCTACTACACACATTCACACAAACATACACACACACACAGAGGCAACAGAACAGTTAAGGTTTTGCCTCAAATATTGGGATTCTGTATAAGATTTTGTTAAAAGAAAGGATGAAATCCACTGACTTAAAATGAAGTTAAAAGAACATTCACCATGGTATAGACTGAGGTGCAAGACGGGAGGTAACTTCCAAAAAGCTTCTATGGGGCAAGAGCCCAGACAAGAGCTGAGCTTGCCTATTAGTCCAATGCTCTTTCCCATCCTCACAGCTGGCCTCAGTATTAATCACCCAATCCTCAACAGCTACTGGCCAAAGTAGGAATAAAATCACTTATGGGCATTTGTTAGAGATGCATATTCCTGGGCTCCACTCAAGACCCCCTGAATTGGAACCTGGGTCTGGTGGATCAGGAATCTGAATCTATATATAGCTCTCCAGGTGATACTGATGCACTACACCCTCCAGTTTGAGAACCATCATTCTATTCAATGTAGAAATCTGGTTTCACACTAACAGTAAGACTGCTACTCTTTTCACAGCTCTGCTGGCAAGAAACTTACTACTTCTTGAAGCAGCCCACTCTATCCAGGGACATCACTGACTGACTGAAAGTTATTTTATATAATAAGAAATGTTTTCTTGCTCCAAGGTGGCCACTGGGGTCTCTCAGACCTGGTCCGCTCCTTCTGCCTGTGAGAGTCCTTCAGTGGTCTGAGTCCCTGTCTGTCTGAATCTTCTCCAGGCAGAACACCTCCTTCTCCTTCAACTTTCCTTTCTGAAACTTTAGTTCAGGTCTGTCCCAAGCCTCCTCTCTGTTCTCTGGACAAAATTAAATGTGTCTGAAACTGTATTCATATTTTGGTCTGCAAGGCTGTCATTTATGCTAAATGAGGGTCTGTCCAGTGGAGGCAGACTCTGAAAGCTATCTGACACTGAAATGTCCATTACAGAATCCCCCTAAGCCTAGGTTATTCATCCCACCTATCTCTTATATGGTCAAACATGTACTTATACAGGGATTTAATATTATTTCTGCTAAATTTCATTTTGCTCCAGCCTTCACAAATAAAAGTCCAGTTATTTAAGATCATGATTAACTATCCCATGCAGCTTGATACCCAATGTCTTCATCTAAGTTATTGATACAAATATAAAGTAAAGCCAATGATAGCATCCTGCAAAACTTCAATATAGATCACCACATTAGTTAGCCTATTGAGATCATTTGTTCAGTTATAGATTCACTCACTGGTCCACAATGATGTCACAACTTTGAATAACTTGATTTCAATAAGGTCTAGTAACCCTGTCAATGGATTAATATTGTATTTTTTTAACTATTGTAGGAAATTTTATTTGCATTATTTGCATGGATTTCTGAAAAATGGAAATTATTGCCTGAATTGTAGCAAGTTTTCCATGGTAAAATATTGTGTTTTAACTTTTTTATAAATTTACTTTTTTGGGGTGTATGGTTCTCTGAACTTCCACAAATGCAGAGATCCACAAAAATGATAAAACACAGTGTCAGTGAACCCAGATTATGCCCTTACACCTAGGTCCTGAATACCTGGCTGCTCTTGATAATGAGGCAGATGATAGAGGGATGCAGGCAGATAGAGTTCAGTGCTTCCCCCAATACATTTCAAGGCCCTTGTAAAAGTTTCAAAGAGCTTCAGGGCTCTTGTAGGTTTTAAAAGCTTCAGAGCTCTTGTAAGTTTCAAAGCCCTTGTAAGTTTCAAAAAGCTCTAATCAAACTCAGCCATTCCAAAGTACACTTAAATAGACCTAAGTTCTGACTGGTTAAGCCCTATGCAAATGAAGCATTGTACTTTCAGCCAATCAAGAGTGGGTTGTGATGTCATTAGTTCAGTTCTCTATATGGTCCAGGGAAGGTGGGACTTCTCCTCTTAGGAGGCAATATAAACCCCAGACCCCGATGACATCACCCCTTAAAGCTCTGCCAGAGTAGCTGGAGTTTCTCTTTTCACTCATTAAAAGAGCTTTACTGGTCGCTCCATACTCTTGTCTGGTGGCTTCATTATCCATTGCCTCTGTGACACAATCCTGGGAGAAACATCAGCATTCTCAGCCCATAACAGAGCTGTGACTATACTGAGGGTCTACCAGAGAGGACAGCCTAAAGTAAAAGGACACATTACTGCTGTCAGACACTGTAGTCTTCCCTGCTAGAACCATCCATTGAAATTGTTTTATGTAGCCAAAGAAGACAGACCCACCTTCCTTATTTATAGTCTTCCCAACTGGGAGAAACTCTAATATTTTTATTCCACAGTCTACATAAGAAGTAACTGCAAAATTTGCCTTTGTATTACTCAATTCTGTGAGTCTGTGGGTTTTGTGTAAAGGCCTACTCATTTAAAAGGGGCAAAAACTACACTTAGTTCTATATCTGGAACTAGATAATTAAGTCATAATCAGATAAGAATGGATGTGAGACGGATGGGGCTGAGCCATACCAGTAGGCACCTGGACCACCACTAGAGTGCATAGGAGGGGTCTGGGGGCCCATTATACTGCACAGTCAACCAACCCCTCAAAAATACCATGATGAAATGTAGAAAAATTACTCTAGCATCATAATACTTGGGTTTAAAATTTTAACCATTTCCTAGGTAAGACATTTCCCCTCAGGCAAGACACTTCACCACTCTGTCTCAGATTCTCCATCAATAAAAGTATGATACTGCCTGCTCCAAAATGCAATAGTGAATTCTGAGTGAAAATGATAGGTATGGAAGCATGTGACATGTTAGTGAATTCACAGAATCTGTAAGGAACTGGAAAAGGAATTATCCCTGATTAGCAACATAACCACAGGTCCAAGGGTAACAGGTGCGACTGTTGAGCCCTGTGTGGTATTCTGCCTTGTAGTCTGATCCCTAGGGCAGGTACTTAAGAAACAACACTTGACCACTCCAAAACTCCAGGTTGAGCTAAGTATTTCCTTCTCAGGATATAATAGTTAAGAGAATAGATTTAGGAGTCAGACTGACTGGGTTCAAATCCTGCTCCACCATTTACTAGCTCTGTGACCTCATGCAAATGACTTAATTCTCAGGATTTCAGTGTCTAAAATAAGGATAATGAGTAAATTAATTTAAAACAGTTAGAAAATGAGTTATACATTATAAATGCTATATTACAAATGCATTTACTTCTTTGTTGTTGATTTTTATATTGAGGTATAGTTTATATAGAATATTAAATTGGTTTCAAGTTGTGGCTCCAGGGGGAAGGGTGTTCCTGGCCTGGTGTGAATAAACTGGTGGAACCAAAATAAGTCAAAGGGAAAGGCAGGTTGGGAGAAATGCTTTTTATTGCTCAGAATGAGGCTTGGATCCATCCACCCACTCTAGCCATGGCATGGTCTCTTCTTTCTCCCCAGTCCCCACTAGCAAAGCCTGCTTGGTGATCTATGTCTCTGCAGCTACGGCGTGCCCTCACTTCCCTGCCTGCCCCTTCTGGGAGCAACCCTGTGGGTGATCCTTGGTGACTGGCAGATGCCAGACTGATTACATACCAAGGAACGGAGGGGAGGAGAGAATGTCTGTCCTCTCTCCACCCCTTGCCCTAGATCCACCAGAGGCTGCACAAGGCTGCAGCAGTAAACACCTATTGATACGTAAATGGACTAAGGCCAGGCAGGAGATTCTGGAAATTCTACAATTTACCCCACAACTCACCCCTCCAGAATTCTTGCCTCACAATATACATGCCCTCCTCATCTTCCACAGTGGCCCCTGTGTGAGAAAACCAGAGCACTGTAACCAGACTAATAATATACACTAACAACAGAAATAAAATAAAACAGGTAGCAATATAATCATGATAATCTTCAAACTTGAGGAACCAGTTGGGTTCAAAGTCCTACTCAGATTAAGTCCATAGCTCACCCATTCCAGAGGAAGCCAGCAACTGAACCCGTAGGGCTCCATGCTCACTCAGCAAGCAGCAGCTGTGGCTAGGAGGTGGGCCCAAGCTGCAAGGACTGTAGAAAAGAATAACTTTAACGGTGATAAGATAAATGTTTCAATGACAGCAGCACAGGCAAAACCTGTCCATCAGGTAGGATGCATGCAAGAGAGTGGTCCTGTGATAGGACACTGCAGGTGGGATGCATGCAGAGACAGTCCTATGATAGGACAGTGGTAGGAAGGGGTAGATGTAACACTACCAGAAGCATAGGCACTGGTCACAGTAATGAGGCAAAAATTCCCTGCAAAATGCTTTTACCTTCCAGTCGTTTGGGTGCATTACCACGACCTATGGGGGCTGCTCTGAAGTTACTCCAGGAACACAGAGGCCTGCTTCCAGGCCTTGTCTTCAAAGTGCTAGAAAGGCCATCGTTGGTCCATGTGTCGAGATAGTAACAGGACCATGTACTATCAAGATTGCTGTCAGCCTCAGTCACACAATGCACTCCTGCCTGGCTCTGCTGACATTTCCAAATGTCAGAGGCAGGTCTCACTGAAGGACTACAGCCCATATTGTCTTCTGCTCTGGACCAAGTTGTCTGTTCCATCATTCCCTGGGATGCCAGGAAAAAATAGCCTGCAAGTTGTTGCCAGAGGCCCAGTCACAAAGATATCTAGTTTGTCTGTTTGGCAATGTCCAAGGGTCACAAGGGCTTCAGAATTTATGCAAATACAAGATAAACACTCTCCAGTAGCCTACAAGACCAAAATCCTCTTGCAATAATGCCGGTTATCTGTAAGACAATCAGAGATGAGCATAACATCATACACATTAGATTCCCCTATTCCCAAGGGGATTCAGGCTTATTCCACTCTGACAGCCCCACCTCTGTATAATAGTAGGGGCCTCAGGACACCACTCAGAGTCATAATAACTCAAGAAGCATCCAGGTCCTGTGTCCATGAAAGCCAGGACACACTACACATTCACTGGGGACTGATCATTTACTCAACATGGAGTCTCTGTCACAAGAGGCCCCAGGCAGCCCTGCAAGGTGGGTGCCTTAACCCTCCTCTCAGTCAAACTGTAATACCCAACCATCATCTGGCAAGGGTCCAGGAGGATTCTGCAGACATACAGGCTGGACATGGAGCTTTGCCTCCAGCTTCTGTGTCTTGGACCTCAGCACCTGGAACCGCTGCTCTGGCTTTAATTGGTGACACAGCTCTAGCAAGTTTATATTGGGCTGTCCATCAGGTTTTTCTTTCACTGTCCTGGCCTTTATCAAATCAACCCAAATCTGGGCCCTCAACACCTTCACAGGGCCCTTTGTACCTCTCTTTTCAGGTGTAGCCCATACTTCCTTCCATGTTCTTGTTTCAACCTCCCCCAGATCTGCTTAAGTACAAATGGCCTCACTTATGAGTTTCCCTATATGGGGGGCAAGAATAGTCACTGGGGACCCAAAGAGGGATGGGGGACCTGTACTGAAAACCAGGTTTCTCATTCTCACAGTGAACAACCCCTCATCAGGGACCTGAGAGTCCACATTATAGTTATTTTTCACACCCAACTCCCATAAAACCTTCTGATCTCTGCATATGTTTGCTAGATAGTGGGGAAATATGGTAAATCGTCCTGATTAGGCCAAACTACCCTAAGGGCTGCAGTCAGCCAATCCAGAAGTGCATGATTCCCTGGGGTGTGATTGGAATTTTGCAACCTCTGCTGGAGCAAGGGGTGAGTCATCAGGGAAGCCAGTTTACCTGTTTCTGACTGAGACAGAACAATGCCCTCTACTCCTAAATCCGAAAAATGGAAAAGAAATGTAGAAAGAGGTTCCAAGGGCTTCTGCCAAAACTGGGTGCTCAAATCAACCAGCCTGGGTATAGGGGCGGGGCATGGAGTGCTTCACAAGCTGGGGAGGAGGCTGATCATCTCCCTGAGGAACCCGTGGTTGTTGCATCTTTATTGTCTTAACCACAACCCGGTAGGCTCTCAATACCACAGGGGCTGGAGCCTCAGGTGGTGGCCTTGGCAACAGTTCTGCCCTCAGCCCCACCCCTTCATCCTCCCCCAATGTCTTCTCTACCATCCGTGGGACTGAAAGCACCACCCCTTCCTTCACCTCCCCCATGGCCTCTTGCAGATAACATTTTCCTGCTGTCTTCTCCCATGCTGCTAGTACATCTCTGAGCAGCACAGTCTCAGTTCTCAGTAGCTGTTGTTCCTTTTTTAGAGCATCCCACAGCTCATCTCCCTGTTCTTCCAGTTGATGCTGAAGTCTCCTTGGTAACACTTTCTAATGCTGTGAGAAAAACACCCCACAATTCCTGCCACTTTGTGGCCACTCAGTCCCCCTAAGCAATCCCCTATTTCATGGGGCCAACTCCATGGCCTCCAGTGTCCCTATCCTTTCCCAATTCTGGGTAGGGGCCCATTCTTTTAGAGACACTTTACCCCGGACCAAACCCCACTGGGAAATCTCCAAGTGAATTCCCACCACCTACAGTGGAATCCCTGGATGAAGCCCCACCATCCACAGGGGGTTTCCAGGTGAATTCCCACCACCCACAGGGGCACTGCTGGGTGTCTCCCCACCACCCACAGTGGGGTCCAAGAGCATTTCCCTACCATCTCTAGGTGCATCCCACCCAAACATTGAACCCATTAAGACAGATTTGGGGTTCACTGGTCCTGCTGACTTAAGTTAGATGTAACTCCAGGAGGAAGGGTGTTCTTGGCCTGGGGCAAACAAACCAATGGAATTTAAATAAGTCAAGGGAAAGGAAAGTTGGAAGAAACCCTTTTTATTGCTCACGATTAGGCCTGGCTCTGTTGATCTCTGGCCATAGCATGCTCTCTCCTTTCTCCCCAATCCCCACTAGCAAAGCCTGCTTGGTGCTCTGTGTCTCTGCAGCCACAGCACTCCCTCACTTCCCCACCCACCACTTCTGGGAGCAGCTCCGTGGGCAGGTTCTTGGTGACTGGCAGACACCAGACCAATTATGTACCAGGAACAGAGTGGAGGAAAGAATGGCTGTCCTCTCTCCAACTGCCCCAGAGGTTGCAGGAAGCTGCAGTGGGTAAACACCTATTGATATGTAAATGGCTAAGGCCAGGCAGGAGATTCTGGAAATACTGCAATTTACCTTGCGTAAGTATACAACAGTGATTTAATAGTTATACACAGAAATACTTTTATTACCATCATCTCAGTGTTAGTCACAATACATCTCCCTCATCTGTTTATAGTGTGATGCTTTTCCCTCTACCTGACTTGGAATTGATCCCATGCAAATAACACTTACTCATTGTAAAAATTTCAAATAATACTACATATGTAAAACAAAGAATGAATGTCCTTTTTATTTTTCCCCAGAGTTCACCACAGTTTTTTTCTGTGAGTTTATATCATATACATTATTTATATCACATATAATAATATAATGTCATATAATATGATTCCTGAGGTTATCCATAAGATCATTGCTAATATTTTAGTATAAGGGGATTGAGAAAATGCAACACTACCTCTGTATCGCAGCCTTATCTACAAATCTTTGAAAAATTGTGGCTCCTTTATGACAGTTGTTAACAAGACCAAAGAAGAATCTATGATTTATACTTCTTATATTTTCACCCCCAAATAACTCAGACCAAGAAGCCAAAGAAACACTGATACTAAAGTGCATCCTGTCCAGTTTTCTGCCTCAGAAAAACTCACCTCTGAAATCTCAGGAAAGATAGGCAGCTTTGCCCAGTGCTTCCTAGACTTGTGGATTTCACAGACCAACACACTTTCTTTTACAGGGACCTTCATAATATTGTCAGCTCTTTGTTTTGGCAAATAAAGACATTAAAACAAGAAAACTACCTCTATTGATTCCAACATTTCTTAAACTAAAGGTCATTTGAACACCAAAAAATGATTAATCTTAGTAAAACCACCTTTTTTAACTAGAGAAATTTAGCTTTATACAACCTTACAGCATAGCCTGTATTTTTATGATTCCACTATGTGCCAGTGCAAATATAGTCACATAGCCCTTGGGCTCCAGTATTTGGAAATATCAGCCTAAGTTATGTTCTTAATAATCTTACCAATTGTGACTAAAATAATTCAAACAGATTTTTTTTTCTGCCTAATATGATATTCTATTATATCTGAAATTTATTCCATCTTCTGTCCTCAAGGCAAAACATGAATATAAACACCCTTCTTAGGGTAAACCTTCAGATCCTAAGAACATTTAGTCACCTCCTCCATCATTTTGAGTCATGACAGAAAACAGATGGTACCCTCAAATTGGAAATTTAAAGTGAGTTTAATATTAAAAGACTGTTTACAAAAGATGTATACAGGGTAGTGTCGTCCCTTGAGGCTATACCTACTTCCTCAAGGAAAGGAAGGAATGAAGAGGGACACATGAAATTGCAACCATAGCAAAACTGCTCTCAAGGGAGGAAATGGGGGAGATAAATACCCTAATTTCACTATCCCTTCTCTGTCTGATCTCCTTCCAGGGCACCCCACTTTCCAAACCCAACTACAAACTCAGCTTGGGTCAGTCTCCTGTTGAATAGATGAGGGTGGGGCATGACTCTGGAAGGGAAAACATACAGGATTTATTCTACCCCATATTAAATTTAATTCCAAGAGTATCAGAGTTATACAAGCCTTTTATCCAGGGTTTTTAATCTATGGAGAAACTAAGGCCAAGAGAGGGAAAGTGGCCCTGCCCACTATTACACACAAACCAGTGGCAGATCCAGAGAATTCTTCCATCTCATTTTATAGATGCCATTTCAATTATTTGGATCATTTTTATGATTGACATATTTTTCAGCAGCTGCAAGCCCTTTTCAAAATAATAGACCAAAATACTAAGACAAAAACAGATGTTAAAGGCATACTTCACTAATACAATTTTTGTCTCATAATAAACATAAAAATACCGTAAATAAAATATAAAATTCATTAATGAAAGGTGTAAGTCATAGTAAACATAAGCATTATGTTTAAAACAGTTTAATAAACTCACATTTCCCAAAACAGAAAGCTTTTCCAGATCACATATTTAAAGGAAAATGTAAAATTTCCAATTAAGTATTGATACCCAAGATGTCACAAAGAGCAAATACCAACCTGAAACTTAAAATATCTTGCTGGTAACTGAATACCCTGAGAAAACGAGTCATGTATTAGAAATACATACTATGCATATTCACTGGACCTTTAAGATTGTCTATGACTCCCTCTCTACCCTTAGGTAAATATACTCTCTTAAATTAAAACCTCAAGCACTTGTTTGCCGTTTTGGAAGGGATTATTTCTAGGAAATTCCCTAATTCAAGCTATTTCTCAATTTAGGTAAGACCAGTTAATGATTCTCCATGTGTTTGGATAGTATCCTTTGCAAAAGTCCATGGTGATGCTGTAATTGTCCCCTGCAGTTAGCATTAAATGTATAATTTCCAGTTTAATTTGTGTTTTTCTAGATAACAGTGCAGTAGAATTTAAAATAATAATCCATTTTTCCAATGTCCTCTTTCTTGCTCACTATTTAAGGACTTCAAGCCCTCTTCATTTTTATTATTGATTTTTTAAACCTTTCTTTAATGATTTTGTGCAATATAGTGGTTATAAATGAGGATAGTGCAGTTGTGAGGGACTTGAGGTGAGCTTCACCACTTATTGGGTTTTGACTTTGAAAAAACTACCTTTAAGTTTTTTGGGCCTTAGTTTCCTAATAACTAACAAGTGAACTAACTTACACAGTTGTTCAGAGTATTAAATGAGATAATACACATAAAAGGCTTTAGTACAGTGTCTGGTACTTAGGCAGTGTTTGTAAATAATGTATATTTTAAAAAATAGTTAAAAGAGCAAGATCTTTGAGCCTCTACTACTTAACACAGTTTTCTACACTCTATTCTAGGATACATTAGACATGGAGAAGCCAAGCAATATGCAAGCAGGCAAGAGAATCATATCCCTTTGACCTTAGTTGTTATACTTTGTCACACTTGGTATCCCTGTTTCTTTAGAGTTTTTCATGAAAATAGCGAATACCAGTGCGCTTAAAAGACTTAGAAATTAATACATGAAGATGTGGAGCGTAGGACAAACACAAATGACTTTCATGGTACTATCTTTAGTATCATTCCTTCTCTCTAGTTCAAGTGTTACTATTGATCTAATCTTGTTTCGTTGGCCTTTTTTTTTTAAGGTGAATTCTTCCCAGAATGCTCCTTTGTCCTTTATATGCAAAAAAAAAAGTCACTGGTAGGCCACCTATCTCCAGCCATTAGCTGATTCTCAATAATGAACTCAAGTTAAATTATAAACTGGAGCCTATGTTATTGGAGAAACTGCTAACTATCCCTCAGTATACATTCTCTCCTCTTTCCTTTTAGTAATAGAGTCATTCCTAACTTCAGCTAAGTACAGGGACATCAAACTGGAGGCAACATTTACTAGGCTTCCCTGAAGCTATGTGTTGCAACATAACTGTGTTCTTAGCCATTGGACAACTGTAAATGGACACAATGTATACAAGTTCCTAATCATCTTAAAGATAAGTCAGTTTACTACAAAATTTCCCTAACTAATAAATCCACATGTGTTTCAAAGAAGAGATAGTGGTGAACTAACGTAAGTCAATCAGATGAAAACACTCCAAGAGATGGTGGACAGTAACTCAAGGGAAGGTCTCAGCTTTCTATTCTCAGGAAATGGCTCATGGGACAGACTCATTCCATCCCCTTGACTTCAGGATATTTCCCCTGGAAAAACCCATGAATATAAGATGCTTCACCAGCTTGGACTACTCACCTTTGGAGAGTTATAGGAGATGAAAACTGTCTTAGTTAAGCCTGTGCATTTTGGGGTCTTTCGGTTTTAATAACAACTTACCTATCTAACTCTAATATGTGGTTATACTTAAAAATTTTTTGTACCTTTTCTGAGCATAGGATATCACACAGCATATCTATCTTGTATGTCTTACATGCCTAGACAAAGCTTACATTGCCTGCTTAAAGACAACTCTTAACAGAGACTGTGAAGTAGAAGAGGGAATGGCAATATAGGAACCTTCTGCAAAGGAAAAGGTGGTACATGTATGAAACTACCCTTTGGGCCATTTCCTGGGGATGGATCTACTACACCCTGAACACAAAATTTCTTCCTTTTTAAAAATCAATCAAGGTTAGCCAAAAGTCTATATACAAAGTGCCACTGATATCCTTTCAACACAGTCATTTTGCAATAGGATGGCTTTGGGAGTCCTGTGAAAGAAAATTGAAGTAGAATTTCTGCTTTCTCCCCACTCAGCTGCTCCTTACACAAGAGCAGTGGTTACATGAAAACAGTATAGAGTAGTGGTTAAGAGCACAAACTCATGAGCAAGACTACCTGTATAGGAATGTTGACTGTTGCATATACCAGCTGTGTGATCCTGGGCAAGTAACTTCTCTTATCTGAATTTTCCCAACTGTGAAATGAACATAATGGTGGTATCTAGCTCATAGATTTATTATGTTAATTCACTTAAAATATTTAGGACAATACTCTTAATATTATTCTACTACAGTAACGAGGTATTCCCTGGGGCCCACAGCTTAGAAGCCTATTTTCTAAAATACCCATTACTTCCATTTGCACCATTGTTCCAACATTTTATGCTCAAGGGAATCAGAATTGGGAACCAATACTCAAAAGTTTGGCATTCTCTCTAGGTTTAACTCTGCCCTAATTGTTCTAACCTCTCCTGTTAGGGTACTACTACAAAACCCAGGAAGGATTTTGATTTGAGAGGGAGTGTTAGGTCTCTTTCTATCCTTATTACTTTGTGTTTACCCAGAACTGTAGGGTTGAGGGGCTGATTGAATTGATCGGTAAATTCAACCCACCAGTATTATTTATTTATTTTATTTTATTGTTTTACTAAAGTATCACTGATATACAATCTTATGAAGTTTTCACAAGAACAACATTG
The DNA here is from genome assembly GCA_032199065.1 of Smutsia gigantea. Taxonomy (NCBI): domain Eukaryota; kingdom Metazoa; phylum Chordata; class Mammalia; order Pholidota; family Manidae; genus Smutsia; species Smutsia gigantea. Next base: position 53,126 of record JAVSCE010005691.1, read on the forward strand.
GGGTTTCAACATTCACCCATATTATCTAGTCCTCATCCTCCCCATTGCAGTCACTATCCATCAGCATAGTAAGATGCTATAGAGTCATTACTTGTCTTCTCCATGCTGCATTGCCTTCCCCATGACCTACCTATATTGTGATGGCAAATTATAGTGTCCCTTAATCCCCTTCTCCCTCCCCTCCCACCCTTCCCAACTCCTGCACTTTGGTAACCACTAGCCCCTTCTTGGAGCCTGTAAGTCTGCTGCTATTTTGTTCCTTCAGTTTTGCTTTGTTTTTATACTTCACAAATGAGTGAAGTCATTTGGTACTTGTCTTTCTCTGCCTGGCTTATTTCACTGAGCATAAAACCCACCAGTATTATTAATATGCTTACTTATAACCTGCTTACTTACAAATATATTTTAGTCAGTTTACAAGAGAACAAGCAGACAGAATAAGTATTTATTATGAGATTAAAATGAAGAGAGGATGGGAGTAGTGAAAAGGAGAAGAGAGGAAACTAATTATAGCAGAAACCTAGGGATAGCTCTGAGCATCCTAACAAAGCAAGAAAAAGAGATAGTGAAACAGGATGAAGAGCAATTTACTAATGAAAGGAAGCTACCATTGCATCAGGTGAGGAATTCATTACTCCTTTGTGCACACATTTTTTTGTATATGATGTTCTATATCATTATGGTGTCCTGAGTAGCAGTTTTATGAGCAATGTAGAAATAATCTGTATATGACTATTTCTTTCGGAATTTAAAAAATAATTAAATACATAGTTAAATTATAATCCAATAAAAAATCTTATGGAGTATAGAGTACACAGATTTCAGGAGATAGGAAAAGAATTTGACATATATTAAGTACCTAATGGGTGCCAAGCTCAGAGTACAGAATTTATCCACTTTTCAAAAAAAAAAACATATAAATTAGGTATTATCCCCATTAAATATCTTACTCTATCAAATATACTGCATTTATTCATTTGTTCACCAAACATATTTATTGAGAAACTATTATGCACCAAGTATTATTTTAGGTGTTGGGAACATACCAGGGGAAAAATGCTAATCCTTGGACTCAAATATTTCACATTCTAAAAATGGTGGCACTGAATATCAGGAGATAAGATTTAAAAAGTAGGTTAGGATCAGGGATTAATAAACCTTTGTGCTATGCTAAGGATATTGGAGTATATCTTGTATTTTTCATCTTATAAGTAGTGAATCTTCCCTTTAGTGTGTTTAACTGAGAAAACTAGAATGTGTTTTCCTTTTACTTATGTATTTTATGGAAAAAGAAAACAGAAGCTTTTAAAACACAAACAATAATTAGCGTGCATCATGTTTTAAGAATGAAATAACTTGGAGCATTATTTAAAGAGATAAAAGCATTTGTTCATTCTCTTTTATAGTGATCTTCCTGTATTAACAATTAAAGCTTAATTGTTTTAAAAATGATATCATCTTTTCTTATAAAGGTGTTTGTTCATTATTTAAAAAGCTAAACATTACAGACATGTAGAAAATGTAAAGAGAATGTCTTCTGTAAGTCCGATGCCCACTTTAACATTAAGTGATATATATCTTTTTAAGATACTTTTAACAAAATGAAAAAGTACACACAGAAATACATATGTATATTTTCATTTTTTCCAAGATGGACCATTCTATACCTACAGTTCTCTGAGAACACCTAAACAAAACGTAATTGAGCTTAACTCTTCACTGACCTCTAGACACTTAGGAGCCCCTACTTTGTGAATAAGAAGTTCCTGGCATGTAGTAAGAGCTCCATATCTGTTAACTAGTTTAGAGATCACAGGGTCCCCCAAAATCAAGATAAATGAACAAAAATAAGTTGATAATAGTGATACATTTTAACAGAAGCAGAACAAATATAAAAAGCATCGTAATCTAATATAATCTTTGAAAAATAGCTTTAAAGAAATATAGAATCACAGCCTAATTAAAGCAACTATTGATGGGAGGAGAGAAGGTAAGTTAATATCCTTAAAATCTTAAAAATCTCAATGTACATTTAAAAAAATGAAAATTTTGTATAGGTACACTCCAAATCCCCTGAGATTGATTACCTCTCTTTGTTTACCTCTATCTCAGTAATTTCAGTATACACCTGCCATTTTCATTTTGCTTAAATAGAAGGAAAAGTAG
>JAVSCE010005693.1:0-55017 GCA_032199065.1 Smutsia gigantea
CACATTTCTGAGATGTGGTGGAAGAAGAAATTGATATTTTTAATAGCGTATTAAAAAAAAGAGTCTGTGCCTCTTTTCAACGTGTTTTCTAATAACGTGAACTTTCAGATCTCAATATAAAGCTACGGTAAAAATGAAAGGTTCAGAAGGGAAGGCTCTGGACACACAGAAAAATTTTCTTCAGCTGAAATTCCATAAAAATTTATGTCACTTATCCTGCCACTGTGTGTCTGACACCCAACCTCAGCCAAGAACAAACTATTTTCAAGTATCAGGAGACAAATACCCAATAAATCTCAAATTTGCTTTTGACTTGTCATTAAACTTTAAAATGATCAGGTTTCTCTCATGGACATAGATGTTTCACCTTTGGGAAAGGAGAAATCAGAAGCCTGAGAGGGGTAAGAAAGGACACAAGGGAACTAAAGGATCAAATGGAAACCGAGAATGTGCTCTCTCCCTACTGAAAGAGGAGCCTATGTTAATAGGCTGTCAAAGTGAACAGCTAATTTAAAGGGATACGAAATACTTTAAGGCAAACTCAGAACAGACTTTCCCAGAGCACACATGGTTAATCTTCACCTAGGGATGGAAACCCAGGCAAGGTAGACACGAGTAGCGGCCTGGCCTTTGAAGTGCCTTGGAGGCCAGTACATTATAGTAAGAAGCAAGCACCCCTTCCTTCAGGTGCCAACTGGAGTTTATTAGCTGTGATTTTTATGAGATACTGAAAGAGACTGAAATACTGCTGTATAGCCACAGAAACGTGTAGTGCTGGAGCCAAGAGTCATTACTAGTTGTTGAGAAGTTGACAATGGGGTCTTCCTGAAAGATTCTTGCAGTCTATGTAGAATGGTAACACAGAAGCCATTTTTTCTCTTTAAACTAAAAAGCTTTGCCCTGATAACTCATGAATTACTGACTGAGATACGGCACATCATCCCTCCCTAGCAGATCCATGGCTTCCTAAATACCTTCAGGGTCTCTTGGGGGAGAAGGTACCATTTAAAGAGGTTACTTCTAGGGGTACATTTTGTGCCCGCCATGGAAAGACGGAATTGGGAGTTTCATAACAAAGAAGTTTAATTCTATCCCATATACCTTGGACTGAATTTCTAACAAGGGAGATAAACTGTTTATGGTCTTAGGTTTGGAGCACAGATTGATTCTTCATCTGTTCCCCTTTCTCAGAGAAGCCATTCATGTTACAGGTCACATGACACAGCAGGTCTTTGGCTATCATTCTAGCAATATTAAGAACAGCCTGGGTGTAGTGCATGAAGATTATATTACGCCCACTGCCTCTAACACAAGCCTTGATTAACTTCCTCAGGAAAGGAAGATACGGACTTTGGAGTAAAACAGACCCAGATTTGAATGTTGTCTCCACTTCCTACTGACTCTGATATTACAATAGCCTTTTCATATGTCAAAGGGCCATACCAGCTAGCGTTTGCTGTGTACCAAACCACACTAAAACTCAAGGGCTTAAAACAACAATCATGTATTATCGCTGAGGCAGCTGCAGACTGACTGCGATTTGACTTCTCTTAGTGGGTCTGCTTCTCACTACAGGTCTATGACTCTTCTGAGGTGGCTCTGCTCCACGTGTCCAGATCTCCCTTTAACCAGCAGGCTAGCCAAGGTTCATTTTTCCCAGCTCAGTGGCAGAGGGGCAAGAGAACAAGTGGAGACCTGTGAGGCCTCATAAGGCCAGAGCTCAGAACTGACTCGCAGCACTCCTGCTGGCATTTGCTGGCCGAAGCAAGTCACGTGGCTCAGCCAGAAGTTGAAGGGCCTTTAGAAGAGCTGCAAAGTGACATGACAAAAGATGTGGATACAGAGGAAAGGTGAAGAATTGGGGCCAATATTGGAAAGATGGGAATCTACCCTAAAGACCACCACTCCACTTATTAACCTTCTTTTTCAGAATTATCCTGGTTATTTTTACACACACTTTTTTTCCACATAAAATTCAGAATTATTTCATTAAATCATGAATAATGTCCCATGGGAAATTTGATCAGGATTGTTAAAGTGTTACCAATTAATTTGGGTAGAACTAATATTTTTATAATATTAAGTCTTCCCATCTAAGAATGTAGTATGTTTCTATAATTCAGCCAAGTCTTATTTTTATGTCTCTCAGTAAAAACTGTGTCATTTATTTCAAAGATGTCCTCTATACTTATGAATAAGAATATGTTCAGGAATAGACCAGAGTGAGCTTGACTTCCTTCTGGCCAGAGAGTATTCATTCTTGGCCTTGATATTTTAGTATTACCACTATAGTGTCGAAAGCTTGTTCCCTCTCATGACCACTCTAGATGATGGCCTTTAGATCTGTTCTCTTTGAATACACAGAAACAAATAAACTTTTCTGTATTCGATTGGCAATTATCCACTTAAGGGGAACCAGCTATCATCTCATATCAAAAATAAGGAAAATATGTAAACATAATTTTACTTTAATAATACCTTCTTTGCAGAGCATTTTAGAGTTTACAAAGCACTTTCCATATAGTATCTAGCTTGGTCCACATTACAATCCTATAAAGAAAGCAGAATGGATGAATATCTCCATTTTTCACGTGAAGGCAGTGAGACCCAGAGAAATTACATGATCCACCCAGGGGCTCAACGCCAGTGATAAAGAGTTTGATGTCTGGCTTACAGTCCTGTTCCCTTTCTTCCTTTTCTCCCAGTCTTCACTGAATTCCTCTTTGCCCTTTTATCCTTGGCAGCTTCCACTTTGAGGACCTCTCAGAATCTAGAATAGAACCAAACCCCTAGAGCAGACCCATACGTTCAGTTTATATGTAGAATTTTGTGGCTCTGAACCAATTCTTGCTCCATGTCTGAAAAGCAGGCAGCAAGTTCTGGAGGAAATAACTTAGACTTTGGAGCCAGAAAGATCTGTTTCAAATCCTCAGCCCATTCACTACTGAGCTTTGAGGCCTTGTGCAAGTTGCATAATCATTTGAACCTCAGGTTCTTCATTTTTAAAATGGGTGAAAATACCTGCATTACAATAATATGGTTAAAAAAGACAGTTTATGAAAATAAAGTACTCAACATGCAGGAGGCATTCAGCAATTGCTGAAAATGTGGCATGGTAACTGGATCCCAATTCACATGGGTATCATTCGGGAATTTCAGCAGCAGGGGTTTTTTTTCTTTAAAAGGAGATTCACACCTTATAATCCCTAATAAAAGAAATCTGGACTCTTTCACATCATGTGGAGAATAAAATGGATTTGCAATGAAGTGTATCGACCAGGACTTTGGCAAAAGTTTGCCACCTTGTCCAAATTCATTTGACTTTGGTTAATTTTTTCCCTGTCCAAAAAATTCCACATACAATAAAATATCCATACGCATATCACAGACCTTACCATGTAATGACCAAATGGTCTTACAATTTCTCCAAACAGTTGAACATCTTAGGTAATGTGATTTGCTCCACAGAGACTAATAGAACACCTGGGAACAATCATGCCGCCATGAGCTCAGGTCTGGGTGGAAACAGTCAAGGGGATCTCACTGTAGTTTGCCTCGAGCCACCTAGTGGGTTTGCTAGCGCACAACCTGTTTTATGACACACATGCCCCTCCCCACCCCATCTCCACAATCCCTTCGTCTCGGCCTGTGTCCACCCAGAGAAAACCAAGCCGACAGCCCAGCTGGCTGCCAAACAGATAAAACATTCAGGAGAACGGATGGCCAGACATTTCAGTGTCATGATGGCACTGCTTAAATCTCAATCAGTACTGTCCAAAAAAAGTGATGCAAACCGTGTAGATAATTTAAGTCCTCTTAGTTAACCACACCGTAAAAGGTACAAAGGAACAGGTAAAAATCATCTTAATACCATCACTTATTTAACCCAATATATCAAAAATATCATTTCAACATGAAACCAATACTGTTATTGAGATATTTTACTTTTTTTTTCCATACTAAGTCTTCAAAATCCAGCATCTGTGTGTTGCCGTAGCACATCTCAGCTCAGCCTAGCCCCATTTCACGTGCTCAGTAGCCACCTATGGGCTGCTATGTGTGACACACCACCACTAAATTAACCATGCCTGTACAGAACAAGGTGGCATATAGCAGTCTTCCAGGCGCCTGGCATAAACCTTCTATAGCAAGGTAAACAGAAGTACAGAACTTCATTCAGCCAGTTCTCCGGTCCACAAAACAACTATCCTTTTGTTTGTTTGAAAATGGGGGAGAAACTAGCTTTCTGAAATTGAAAGTGTGCCATTCCAAAATGTTTTAGGGTTTTTCATTCTTGCGATGGATTATTTTCCCCCCTGCCGGAAATTTTTTTTAAAAATTTAGGGGACAGAATGACTGTAACACATATACACTTTTCAACCTACTTAGGTGCCTACATATGTCTGAAAAATCCTATTTCCATGACAACAGACATTATAATGATATCTCCTTCTTGATAGGAAGTGAATTTATAAACCCTGGATTTATTATCTATGTATCATTTTTTAGAAATGCATCAGAATGAGACAGGCACACCACACTTTTATGAAATAATTCACATAGTTGGCTGTCATTAGAACCGGGAACTCTGTAAAATACCATGCTTTATATTCATAACACTAAGGTCCCACTAACCATTCCTCGCACACAGTTGGACTTTGACAAATGAATACCAGATATCTGTCACAAATCACATGCCATTTCTCACCTTTCCATTTCAGGGGTTTTACTGAATTACTTGTGTTTGGGGACAGAGAGCATAAGTTGCACAGTATCAAAGCAGTCAGAAAGCACCCTGATCGGATAGCCACCTGCAGGCCTGCCATGTACTGTTTCAGAGGTTGTTTACCACACAAGGGCAAGTGCTTGGTTGAGAGGACAAAAAGGGTCTGAAATCCAGCTCTGGTCGGCACACCAAGCCATACACCCTGATATAGGCTACTCCGTCTAGGCAAGGTGTGCCTTTCTCTAATTCACAGAGATGGCATACAGGCCAAGGCAGTCCTAGCCACCCATCTCTTAGTGGCCTGTTTGGTTAATGCAAGGGGGAAGTCACAGAGAAGCAAGAAAAATCCAGATAACCTGCTACAAAGAAAAACAAAAGAAAGTACTTTTCCTATAACATTTTGAGGCATAAAGTAGGAATTGGTTCAAATGAAGGCAAAAGTAGCATTAAAATAAGAACCCATATACTCTAAGATGGACCAAGCCCCATAAAGCTGAACTTCCCATGGCATCTTTGCATCCCTGTTCACACAGATGGACAAGGACACAGCCAGTGTTCAGGAGCTCTGTTGGAGATGAGGTCTCATATCACATTTCTGACTATTGCGCCTTCCCCAGAATGTCAGGTCCTGGCACCATGTCGGTATGGTTCACTTCAAAATCCATGGCCAGCACATAGTAGGAGCTAAGTGAACATCTGTCAACGAACAAGGCCCTCACTTCTTTCTGAAGCAGCTTGTGCTATTCACGGCCAGCAGCTCTAAGCATTCATGCTATTGAGATTTTAAGGTATGATAAGCATATGGTGATTATTGCTTTTACTTCGTTTTTATAATTTTTTTTTATAATTTATTTTGTTATCATTAATCTACAATTAAATGTGCAATATTATGGTTATTAAACTACCCCCTTCATCAGGCCCCCCCACCAACCCCATTACAGTCACTGTCCATCAGCATAGTGAGATGCTACAGAATCACTACTTGTCTTCTCTGAGTTGTACTGCCCTCCCTGTGCCCCCCCAACATTACATCTGCTAACCGTAATGCCCCTTTTTCCCTCTTATCCCTCCCTTCCCACCCATCGTCCCCAGTCCCTTTCCCTTTGGTAACTATTAGTCCATTCTTGGGTTCTGTGAGTCTGCTGCTGTTTTGTTCCTTCAGTTTTTTTCTTTGTTCTTATATTCCAACATATGAGTGAAATCATTTGATACTTGTCTTTTTAGGCTTGGCTTATTTCACTGAGCATAATACCCTCTAGCTCCATCCATGTTGTTTCAAATGGCAGGATTTGTTTTCTTCTTATGGCTGAATAATATTCCATTGTGTATATGTACCAATTCTTCTTTATCCATTCATCTACTGATGGACACTTAGGTTGCTTCCATTTCTTGGCTATTCTAAATAGTGCTGCGATAAACATAGGGGTGCATATGTCTTTTTCAAACTGGGCTGCTGTAATCTTAGGGTAAATTCCTAGGAGTGGGATTCCTGGGTCAAATGGTATTTCTATTTTGAGTTTTTTGAGGAACCTCCATACTGCTTTCCATAATGGTTGAACTAATTTGCATTCCCACCAGTAGTGTAGGAGGGTTCCCCTTTCTCCACATCCTCGCCAATATTTGTTGTTGTTTGTGTTTTGGATGTTGGCCATCCTCACTGGTGTGAGGTGATATCTCATTGTGGTTTTAATCTGCATTTCTCTGATGATTAGCGATGTGGAGCATCTTTTCATGTGCCTGTTGGCCATCTGAATTTCATCTTTAGAGAAGTGTCTATTCATGTCCTCTGCCCATTTATTAATTGGATTATTTGCTTTTTCTTTGTGAAGGTGCGCGAGTTCGTTACATATTTTGGATGTCACCCCCTTATCAGATACGTCATTTATGAATATATTCTCCCATACTGTCGGATGTCTTTTTGTTCAACTGATGGTGTCCTTTGCTGTACAGAAGCCTTTCAGCTTGATATAGTCCCACTTGTTCATTTTTGCTTTTTGTTTCCCTTGCCTGGGGAGATATGTTCAGGAAGAAGTTGCTCATGTTTATGTCTAAAAGATTTTTGCCTATGTTTTTTCTAAGAGTTTTATGGTTTCATGACTTACATTCAGGTCTTTGATCCACCTTGAGTTTACCTTTGTGTATGGGATTAGACAGTAGTCCAGTTTCATTCTCTTACATGTAGCTGTCCAGTTTTGCCAACACCAGCTGCTGAAGAGGCTGTCATCTCCCCATTGTATGTCCAAGGCTCCTTTATCAAATATTAATTGACTGTATATGTTTGGGTTAATGTTTGGATTTTCTATTCTGTTCCACTGGTCTGTGGGTCTGTTTTTGTGCCAATACCAAATTGTCTTGATTACTGTGGCTTTGTAGTAGAGCTTGAAGTCAGGGAGTGTAATTCCCCCTGTTTTATTCCTCCTTCTCAGGATTGCTTTGGCTATTCGGGGTCTTTTGTGGTTCCATATGAATTTTAGAATTATTTGTTCCAGTTCATTGAAGAAAGGTGTTGGTAGTTTGATAGGGATTGCATTGAATCTGTAGATTGCTTTAGGTAGTATAGCCATTTTGACAATATTGATTCTTCCTAGCCAAGAGCATGGGATGCATTTCCATTTGTTAGTGTCCTCTTTAATTTCTCTTAGGAGTGTCTTGTAGTTTTCAGAGTACAGGTCTTTCACTTCCTCAGTTAGGTTTATTCCTAGGTATTTTATTCTTTTTGATGTAATTGTGAATGGAATTGTTTTTCTGATTTCTCTTTCTGTTAGTTCATCGTTAGTATATAGGAAAGCAACAGATTTCTGTGGCTTAATTTTGTATCCTGCAACTTTGCTGAATACAGATATTAGTTCTAGTAGTTTTTGAATGGAGTCTTTAGGGTTTTTTATGTACAGTATCATGTCATCTGCAAATAGCGACAATTTGACTTCTTCTTTACCAATCTGGATGCCTTGTATGTCGGTTTTGTTGGTGAATATTTTTTAAGAGAATAGTTATCTCTTCAAGATACATACTGAAGTATTCATCATTTGTAGATAAAGTGGTATGATGTGTTGGTCAGGAGTTGAGAACTGCTGAAGCTTGGCGATAGGGATGGCAGAGTTCATTATACTATTCTCTCTGCTCTTGTATATGCTTGAAAAAAAGAACCATAAAAGAACTTGATATTCTTTCAGTACACATGTATTGAGCCCCTAGTATGTGGGCTCAAAAAAGGGGCTAGGGTGTTGCAGTACTTGTATCAGACAAAATAGACTTCAAAACGAAGAAAGTAGCAAGAGATAAAGAAGGACATTACATAATGATAAAGGGGTCAGTCCAACAAGAGGATATAACCATTATACATATATATGCACCCAACACAGGAGCACCGACATATGTGAAACAAATACTAACAGAATGAAAGGAGGAAATAGACAGCAATGCATTCATTTTAGGAGACTTCAACACACCACTCACTCCAAAGGACAGATCAACCAGACAGAAAATAAGTAATGACAGAGAGGCACTGAACAACACACTAGAACAGATGGACCTAACAGACATCTACAGAACTCTACACCCAAAAGTAGCAGGATACACCTTCTTCTCAAGTGCACATGAAACATTTTCCAGAATAGACCACATATTAAGCCACAAAAAGAACCTCAGTAAATTCAAAAATATTGAAATTCTACCAACCAACTTCTAGGATCACAAAGGTGTAAAACTAGAAATAAATTGTACAAAGAAAACAAAAAGGCTCACAAATACATGGAGGCTCAACAACATGCTCCTAAATAATCAATGGATCAACGACCAAATTAAAACAGAGATCAAACAATACATGGAGACAAATGACAACAACAACATAAAGCCACAACTTCTGTGGGACGCAGCAAAGGAAGTTCTAAGAGGAAAGTATATTGCAATCCAGGCCTATTTAAGGAAGGAAGAACAATCCCAAATAAATAGTCTAAAGACACAATTAACTGAAATTGGAAAAAGAAGAACAAGTGAGGCCCAAAGTCACCAGAAGGAGGGACATAATAAAGATCGGGGAAGAAATAAATAAAATTGAGAATAAAACAATAGAAAAAAATCAATGAAACCAAGAGCTGGTTCTTTGAAAAAATAAACAAAATAGAATAACCCATAGCCAGACTTATTAAGAGAAAAAGAGAATCTACACACATAAACAGAATCAGAAATGAGAAAGGAAAAATAACGACGGACACCACAGAAATACAAAGAATTATAAGAGAATATTATGAGAATCTTATATGCTAACAAGCTGGAAAACCTAGAAGAAATGGACAACTTCTTAGAAAAATTCAACCGTCCAAGACTGACCAAGCAAGAAACAGAAAACCTAAACAGACCAATTACCAGCAACGAAATTGAATCAGTAATCAAAAAACTACCCAAGAACAAAACCCCTGGGCCAGATGGATTCACCTCTGAATTCTACCAGACATATAGAGAAGGAATAACACCCATTCTCCTTAAAGTTTTCCAAAAAATAGAAGAGGACGGAATACTTCCAAACTCATTCTATGAAGCCAGCATCACTCTAATACCAAAACTGGGCAAAGACCTCACCAAAAAAGGAAATTACAGACCAATATCCCTGATGAACATAGATGCAAAAATACACAACAAAATATTAGCAAACCGAATTCAAAAATACATCAAAAGGATCATACACCATGATCAAGTGGGATTCATCCCAGGGATGCAAGGATGGTACAACATTCGAAAATCCATCAACATCATCCACCATATCAATCAAAAGAAGAACAAAAACCACATGATCATGTCCAAAGATGCGGAAAAAGCATTTGACAAAATTCAGCACCCATTCATGATTAAAACTCTCAACAAAATGGGTATAGAGGGCAAGTACCTCAACATCATAAAGGCCATATATGACAAACCCACAGCTAACATCATACTTAACAGCGAGAAGCTGAAAGCTTTTCATCTAAGATTGGGAACAAGACAGGGATGCCCACTCTCTCCACTGTTATTCAACACACTACTGGAGGTTCTAGCCATGGCAATCAGACAAAACAAAGAAATACAAGGCATGCAGATTGTTAAAGAAGAAGTCAAATTGTCACTATTTGCACATGACATGATATTTATTGTACATAAAAAGCCCTAAAGACTCCACTCCAAAACTACTAGAACTAATATCTGAATTCAGCAAAGTTGCAGGATACAAAATTAATACACAGAAATCTGTTGCTTTCCTATACACTAACGATGAGCTAACAGAAAGAGAAATCAGGAAAACAATTCCATTCACAGTTGCATCAAAAAGAACAAATGGAAATTCATCCCATGCTCTTGGCTAGGAAGAATTAATATTGTCAAAATGGCTATACTACCTAAAGCAATCTACAGATTCAATGCAATCCCTATCAAAATACCAACCAACAACATTCTTCAATGAACTGGAACAAATAGTTCTGAAATTCATATGGAACCATAAAAGACCCCAAATAGCCAAAGCAATCCTGACAAGGAAGAACAAAACAGGGGGAATTACGCTCCCAGACTTCAAGCTCTACTACAAAGCTACAGTAATAAAGACAATTTGGTATTGGCACAAGAACAGACTCACACACCTGTGGAACAGAATAGAAAGTCCAGACATTAACCCAAACATATACGATCAATTAATATACGATAAAAGAGCCATGGACATACAATGGGGAAATGACAGCCTCTTCAGCAGCTGGTGTTGGCAAAACTGGACAGCTACATGTAAGAGAATGAAACTGGATTACTGTCTAACCCCATACACAAAGGTAAACTCAAGGTGGATCAAAGACCTGAATGTAAGTCATGAAACCGTAAAACTCTTAGAAAAAACATAGGCAAAAATCTCTTGGACATAAACATGAGCAACTTCTTCATGAACATATCTCCCCGGCAAGGGAAACAAAAGCAAAAATGAACATGTGGGACTATATCAAACTAAAAATCTTCTGTAGAGCAAAGGACACCATCAGTAGAACAAAAAGACATCCTACAGTATGGGAGAATGTATTCATAAATGATGTATCTGATAAGGGGTTGACATCCAAAATATATAAAGAACTCACACACCTCAACAAACAAAAAGCAAATAATCCAATTAAGAAATGGGCAGAGGACATGAATAGACACTTCTCCAAAGATGAGATTCAGATGGCTAACAGGCACATGAAAAGATGCTCCACATCACTAATCATCAGAGAAATGCAAATTAAAACCACAATGAGATATCACCTCACACCAGTGAGGATGGCCAACATGCAAAACACAAACAACAAATGTTGGCAAGAATGTGGAGAAAGGGGAACCCTCCTACACTGCTGGTGGGAATGCAAATTATTTCAGCCATGTGGAAATCGGTATGGAGGTTCCTCAAAAAACTCAAAATAGAAATACCATTTGACCCAGGAATCCCACTCCTAGGAATTTACCCTAAGAATGCAGCAGCCCAGTTTGAAAAAGACAGATGCACCCCTATGTTTATCGCAGCACTATTTAGAATAGCCAAGAAATGGAAGCAACCTAAGTGTCCATCAGTAGATGAATGGATAAAGAAGAAGTGGTACATATACACAATGGAATATTATTCAGCCATAAGAAGAAAACAAATCCTACCATTTTCAACAACATGGATGGAGCTAGAGGGTATTATGCTCAGTGAAATAAGCCAGGCAGAGAAAGAAGTAGCAAATGATTTCATCACTCATATGTGGAGTATATGAGCAAGAAAAAAACTGAAGGAACAAAACAGCAGCAGACTCACAGAACCCAAGAATGGACTAACAGTTACCAAAGGGAAAGGGACTGGGGAGGATGGGTGGGAAGGGATGGATAAGGGGGATAAAGGGGCATTACGATTAGCCGACACAATGTAGGGGGGGCACGGGGAGGGCTGTACAACTCAGAGAAGACAAGTAGTGACTCTATAGCATCTCACTATGCTGATGGACAGTGAGTGTAATGGGGTATGTGGGGGGGACTTGATGAAGTGGGGAATTTAGTAACCATAATGTTGCACATGTAATTGTAGATTAATGATAACAAAATTTTAAAAAGGGGCTAGAGATTTAGTAGTGAACATGATAGAGAGGTTTTCTGTCCACATGGAACTTATGTATATGGATGAACAAGTCAGATAATACATAAAGTAATTACAACTTATGATTAGTGCTTACATGAAAATATGTGGGTGCCATGAAAAAATAAGTGACAAGCTGTGGGTATTAACATAGAGCAAATGGTCAGGGAAGGCCTCGCTCCATGTGGAGGTGACACTAAAGCTGAGCCCAGAAGGATGGAAAGGAGCTAACTATACAAAAGGTATAGATAGGGCCTTCCAGGCAAAAGGAAGAGAAAGTGCAAAGGCCCTGTGGCAGAAAAGAGCCTGATTTGTTTCAAGAACTCTTAGAGAGGTGAGCATGCCTAGAACCAAGGAAGGCATGGCATAGGATTTGATTAGAGTGGAAATATGGGACAGATCTTGTAAGATCTTATGCTCCATTTTCAGGAGAGGGGCTTTATTCAAATTTTCAAAAAATTTTTCTTCATATCCAGTCCAAAATGGTGTCTTTGTAATATGTGGCCAGGTGACTTGCTCTGATCAATAGAACATGAACAGAAGGGGGCATATCATTTCTGGGGTGGAAGCTTTAAGGGCAAGTGCATGCTTTGCCATAGTCTCTTTTCCCTCTGCTATAGTGACTTGCCGTGTTCTACATGGTGACTGGTGACTCCCCGTTCAGCCTGGGTCCAATGATGACAAGAAGCAGTCTCAGTGGACCCCTGATGGACACACTGCATAAATAAGAAATCAATTGTTGTCATTTTAAGCCACTGGCATTTGAGGGATGTTTGTTCTTACAGCATTACCAGTCATATCCTGCTCAATATACTGGATTAACTAAAGCTAATGAAGACTTTTTATCACAAAATTCTTCTGAGCCTTTAACCAACTAAGAAACACTATAAATCTCCAAGAAAATATGTAGTATTTTCCAAACTAATTTGACCACAAAAACCTTTTCTAAAAACTGAAGTATAGTTGATATACAATATGAGTTTCAGGTGTACAACATAGTGATTCAACAATCATATATATTACTTGAAGAGAATTTTGTGAGACACTCAAGGAAATGCTGAGGTTGAGTTTGACAGCAGCTTTTTATCCCTGTTGGCTACTTTTGAACTTCTGATTGATAAAACTTCCTCAGAATGTTTACTGCTGTTATGCAGACTGCTGTTATGCAGGCTTTTACATCCATTCTCATTAAACATTTTAGTTTAGTGTTCCAACACACTGGAATCTAAATGCTGCCATTCATCCTGGACGTCCTTTCCCTTGAAGGCTTTATATGGGGAGGGCTGACTGCCCCCAAAGGGACTTCTGGAGAGCCTTTATATAATCAGGCCTCATGATCCCTTTTTCTATGAAGCAATAACGACTTGATCTTGACTTTGGATTTCTGATCTAGATCAGGCATTCCCTTTACCCTCTCATTCAACTAATCTTCAAATGGCTTCTCTAGCCACATCCTCCCTGTGAGCTCCTGACTGCGGCCACCCAGTCCTAGCTCTACCACCTGCCCTGCTTTGATTGGGATCTTCTGCTGGATTCCACAGCAATCCCTCTGCCCAACCTCATCCTGCCCCACGAAGGTCACTTTCAGCATAGCTCAGGGCCTTGGGCTACCCCCAACCATTATCCTGCAGCTCCCAACCTCTTAGTTGAGCCTACATCCCTGGAGTACCTAGGATCCCTCCCAGTCTCAGGTTAGGTACAGAACTGATGTGCATGCTTTCTACATTTTTAGCTGAAATGTTAAAGCAGAAGAGGCCCCAGTGGCCAGCCCTTTGACTCCACACTAGTGACTTCTCTGGCAGTTGACACATCTTGATTAAGCAAACAGTCTTGGGCTGTCTTACAGGGTAACAAGGATTTGTCCTACCTAGTATGGAATTTTTATTCAGAAATATTTATATTGTGCACATTTAAGTAGGTTAAATTCAAGATACATTTATTTAATTGTGCATAATAGGAAAGAATTTTTAGTTTATTTTTTTAGATTTCGATAGAAAAAATTAATTCATATTTTTAAAAACATACACAAAATATGAAATCCTAATGTTTTAGGCCTCTAAAAACTCACTCTAAAGTTTACTGTCTATTCCCCATTGAATATATAAATAGCAAGTGGCTAAAATATTTTCCTTTGTGATTTGTAAGTATAACTTTGCCCTTCAGGGGAAAAAAAATAAATCAAAGAAATTGATACATGAAAGGTGAGCCGACCAGTCATTGAAAACACACTGAATGAAAAAATGAGTCAAGAAATGAGATCTTCAAGAACATATTTGAAGTGAGATTTGAATGATTCTCAACTTAAAGTGCTAAAGGCTTAAAGGAAGTGGGACAAAGTATTATTTTGAGATCTGACAATGAGGGGCTTATAGTTAGGAACAAACACAATAGCAAGTATGTGGTCTTGGAATTCACAAGGGAAGACATAAGATGATGGTCATAGAGGACTGCTGAGAAGCCAGAGGGAAAGGAGGTTAACAGGGCCTACTAACAATGGGCTTCCTGAGGAAAGGTGCTGGGAAGATAGAGACGGCCTCACACTATTACCAAGCTCAGTAAATATGGGAAGGGTAGCTCTTGATTGCTTTATATTACCCATCCTGTTTAATAGGGCTTTATAATGTGATCTCAGTTACGTCCTTTTCAGCTGAGTTGGGAGACGTTAATCCTGTCAGAATACCAAAAGACAAGTAAGGATTTGCGGGCCTGTTGGGAGAGACTGTGATTGAATTTGATGCCGAAAAGCATATTTAAGTCCATTGGGGAAGTCAGATAAGCTGGAGAATTTTTTGCAAGAGGAAGGCATCAAGAGATTGTCTGTATTTTAATTCCTCCACAGCACTCAAGTGTCAGTAATGCTGCCCCGTGACTCATCTCATTGGCCAGGATGACTTCAGCTGGATTGGGAAAGAAGCTAGGGATTATGGACATGCCAAATTCTTGACTAGAAAGCTATACTCCTATTAGATTACATTAGATTCCAACTAGAAATTCCTCAACCTTTTGTCTTGATCAGGAATTGGCAAACTTTTTCTGTAAAGGGCTAGTGTG
Organism: Smutsia gigantea; assembly: GCA_032199065.1. Classification (NCBI taxonomy): domain Eukaryota; kingdom Metazoa; phylum Chordata; class Mammalia; order Pholidota; family Manidae; genus Smutsia; species Smutsia gigantea. The sequence goes on from JAVSCE010005693.1 coordinate 14,877, forward strand.
CTAGGCAGAATAATGGCCCACGAAGGTGTCCATGTCACACTCCCCAGAATCTATGAATATGTTAGCCTACGTGGTAGAGAGACTTTGAAGATGTGATAAACTTGAGAGGGGGAGGTTATCCTAGACAATCTAAGGAGGCCTCATCTAATCATGTGCATGCTTAAAATCAGAAAAGTTTTCCCAGCAGTGGTCAGAGGGAGATGTAACTATGAAGAAAGGCTCAGAGAGATGCAACACTGCTGGCTTCAACGATGGAGGAAGGGGCCATGAGCCAAGGAATGCAGGCAGCCTCTAGAAGCTGGAGAAGGTAAGGAAATGGATTCTCCCCTAAAGCTGCCAGAAAAGAATGTCACCCCTACCAACACATTGATTTTAGCCTATTGAGACTTAGTCAAACTTCTGACCCACACAACTGTAAAATAATAAATTTGTGTTGTTTTAAGCCATTAACTATATTAGTGGTTGTTATGGCAGCAATAGCCAGGCAAATATTTTGAGCTTTGTAAGCCATACAGTCTCTGCCACAGTCACTCAATTCTGCCATAGCACAAAAGCAGCCACAGACATATGTAAATGAATGGGCGTGGCTATTTACCAGTAAAACTTAATTTATTAAAAACAGATTGTGGGACTTTAGTTTACTAGCCCCTGTTCTAGATGCCTAGGAGACATCAGCCATCATCCTTCTGTGTCCTATGGGTCATAGCTCATACAAAGAAACCTTGCTTACAAAATGTGGGCTGTACATCTACCCAGGAACAGAACAAAAATTGATACAAGACCTAAAAAATGAAGCTATCTTTTAAAGGGAGTTTAAAACTAAAATTCAAAAGCAATATTTGTTTAACTCATAAATTTTCTCATTTTCAGTGTAACAAAATCCGGGTCAACTAAGGCTGAAGGTACACATCCCAGTGAGCCAGCAGTTCTAATCCTAGGTGTATTATACCAGGTAGAAATGTGTGCAGCAGAGGCATGTGCTAAAATGTTCATAGCAGTGCTGTTCATAAGTGGTCACAGCAGCACTGTTAATAGTAACCCCCAATTATAAACAACTCACAGATCCACCAAGAATACAATGGATAAACTTTAGCATATTCATACAGTGGAATGATAGGCCCCCAAAATGAATGAACTACTGCTATATGCATCTACATAATGCAACTCACCAACAAAATTTAACTGAAACAAGTCAGACACAAAAAAGTACAGACTATATTATTATATTTACATGAATCATATGAACCAGCAATTCCCTTTCTAGGTACATACCCAAAAGAACTGAAAGCAATGTCCTGATGAGATATTTGTACAGCCATGTTCATAACAGCATCATTCACAATAGCAAAAAGGAGAAGCAACCCAAGTATCCATGGACAGATGACTGGATTACCAAATGTGATATATCTGTACAATGGAATATTACTCAGCCCTTAAAAGGAAGGAAATGGTACAACATGCTACAATATGAATGAACCTTAAGGACATTATGCTAAGTGAAATAAGCCCATCACAAAAGGACAAATACTATGTGATTCCAGTTGTTTTTAGGGTAGTGAAAATCATAAAGACAGAAGGTGGTTGCCAGGGACTGGGGTGAGGAAAGAATGGAGAGTTGTGGTTTAATGGATACAAGGCTTCAGTTTTACAAGATGAAAAGTGTTCTGGAGATGGATGGTAGTGATGGTTGCACAACAGTGTGATTGTATTTAATATCACTGAACTATACACTAAAAATGGTTAATATAGTAAACTTTATGTTACATATATTTTGCTATGATAAAAAAAGAGTACAGACTGTATTATTCTACTTATATAAAGTTTGAAACCAGGCAAAACTAAACTAGAATGTTTAAGGTTGTATATATATGAAGTCAAAGTATAAAGAACACAAGGAACTGAATACTAAAAATTGGGACAATGATTTCTTTGTGGGGAGCAAAGGGGCACAGCAAGTGCTACTGGGAGTGCTGTAAATACTCTGTTTCTTGACCTGGGTTGTGGTTCATGTGTGTTCATTTCACAATGATTTATTAAGCTATACATTCTTGTTTTATGCCCTTTTCTATGTGTGCATGTTGTGTTTTACTATTAAAAAACTTTAAAAGAAAAAAGACTAAATTATACTCAGCAGAAAGTCCAGCCAATGCTACTTGGAGTTAACGTCACTGGAGAAGATGGTCAGAGCAAGCAGATATGTTACACAGTTTAAGTGTTTAGCATTTTTAAGTACCAAATTAGTTTTCTAAGTATATTCACTTCCCACTGTGCTGTGGGGACATAGGCCCTTTTATACATTGCTGGGGGGCAGGACGATAGGGGGTGACACAATGGTACAACTTGAATGGAAAGCAGAGTGACAATACCTATCAAAATTTCAATATATTTACCCACTGGCCAAATTATTTCACTTCCGGAATTTAGTCTATGGATACACTTTCACAGACATAAGGTGACATACACGAGTCATTCATTGCAGTGTTGTTTATAATAGCAAAACACTTGGGACAACCCCACATCAATCAATAGGGAACTAGTTAAATAAACTCTGAGATAGCCATATAAGGAAGACTATGCAGATGTAAAAGAAGAAAAAGAATGAATACGATCTCCCAGTGCAGATTTGCTACTAACTCCAGACTCTATGCCTAATTGAAAAAAATGTATGCCATTTTTTTGTGTAAGAAAGAGGGATATAAGAATATGTTTTCTTATATGCTTGTAGGAGGATATATAAGAAGTTAATAAAAATGATTACCTCTAGGGGATAAAAGAGCAGGTTAACAGGAGGATAGGGGAAGGAATGGGAATGAGACCTCAACACATAACTTTTTATGTTGCTCTGATTTTCAGATCATGTGAATGTGTTATCTATTCAAAAAACAAAATTAAATGTTAAAAAAAAAGAAAAGAAAACTACACTTTCTACCAAGAAGGGCTCCAGTCGGTTTCCAAGCAATATCGTCTGGAGGACACCCCAAAAGGATGAAAAAATGTTGGTTTTTGTGTTGATTTGGACAACCTGGAATCAGATTGCCTGGGATGGGAGGTGGGGACAAATGACATGGAAAATAGAGGTGAGGATAGAAAACTAAATAAATAAAGGCTTGAATTTTGTGTATACATATTTGGTGCCAATTTGTTGAGGAAACCTGACCTAATTTGACGTTACTTAAACATGCCTAGCAACTTTAAGGCAAGTGTTTCTTCCTGGGAGATAGGCTTAAACCGTTAGTGTAAGTGGTCCCTGAGAACTCAGAAGCCATGCTAGGAGTCATCAAAAGGGGAAAATCAAAATAAATACATACCTACATAAAGGATAAATAAATAAACAAAAGCCACACTAGTCTGCCAGGCATGGTAATCTCTAGTTTGCAACATACCTCTAGGCGTTAAGCATTATTTCAGTCCATGTTCTAATTCAGTCTGGACCCACTTTATTGAAAATTTGTGTAATTTGCTTTAAAATCAAAAGAGTGTTCCTTATCTTTCCCCTCTTCCTCTGATGTCCCCACCAAAAGAAAAGTAGGAAGGAAAAAAAGCTCTTCAGTGTTCACGTGAATCTTGATGTTTGACATTCTTGAATTACCTAATAAAAAAGAGACACATTTACTTTGCAAATTGGAATCTTGCCATTCTCTCTACACTCCCTACTTCATTAAGGCACAAGTACAAGAGTTAAAAAGCATAGTGGGTTTAAGAACAAGAGAGGATATTTAGCTGAAAAAAATGTTTAGAGGTCTGTGATTGTAGAGTTCCGCTTCCTCTGCTTTTAAAATGGTTACTATTGCCTTTGTATATTGGATCCATTAACACTAATTTCATTACTAGAAAATCCATTACTAGCCTTTAATCCATTGCAAAGAGAGCTTCTCTTTAAAATTAAGAAGTAAGCTATCATCTTTAAACCACATAGATTAAATATCCACTAAGTGAACAATAAAGCACATTACTAATTACATTAGTGTGCTCATCCATTTCTGTTTTGGTGATTTTTGGTCAAGTTTAAGTTATTGGTCTTACTAATTTAAATTATAAAGGGTTTTTTCGTTCTTGATGGTCTTGGCTTTTGTTGTTTCGCAAAGTATGATGCCTCCAGGGCTTCTTGACTTGTCAGCAGAGCTGTCTGCTCAGGTTGCGGGCTTCCTATACCTTTCCACTAAGAGACCCACGTAGTATAATGGATTTTCATCTCTCAAAATGACAAACCTTACTGCTAGCAAGTAATTTTTGTAGGGGTGAACAACACAAAATAACCAGAACACTTGGCCTGAATTGGACTGCTTTTGAGGTCAGTGGGATTGAGATATACGAAGACCCCTGCTGTCAAATGCAGGTTGATTTCTCTGTTATATTTTGTTTGGTTTATCTCAGTGACTTCAGGTGGACTCGGGCAGTGGAAAATCCCGGGCATCTGTCGCAAGAGAACTACATTCCACTTTTATACTATAGCTGCTCTCTCAAGTTGATCTAATTCATGTAATAGCCATTATCTGGATGGACCCTTCCCACTTTCCTTGTCTCTAAATTCTTCATCTTGTAATAACCAATTCAGTAAATTACCCTATAAAATGCTTTGAACTACTTAGAAGATAATTCCTGTTAAGGGCTGAATTGTGTCCTCCCAAAATTCATATGCTGGAATCCTAACTCCCAGAAGCTCAAAATGTGACTCTTTATTTGGAGATCAGGCATTTAAAGAGGTGATTAAGTTAAAATGAGGCCATTAGGCTGGGTTCTAATCCAGTATGATGTCTGTACACACAGAGTACACCAAGGGATATGTGCACATAGAGAAAAGACCACCTGAGGATACAGCAAGAAGGTGGCCATCTGCAAACCTCAGAAGAAACTAAACCTCTAGAACTATGAGACAGTAAAAGTCTGTGGTTTACACAATGAGATATCACCTCACACCAGTTAGGACAGCCAACATTGAAAAGACTAGGAACAACAAATGCTGGTGAAAATGCAGAGAAAGGGGAACCCTCCTATACTGCTGGTGGGAATGTAAACTAGTTCAACCATTGTGGAAAGCAATATGGAGGTTCCTCAAAAAACTCAAAATAGAAATACCATTTGACCCAGGAATTCCACTCCTAGGAATTTACCTTAAGAATGCAGCAGCCCAATTTGAAAAAGACAGATGCACCCCTATGTTTATTGCAGCACTATTTACAGTAGCCGAGAAATGGAAGCAACCTAAGTGTCCATCAGTAGATGAATGGATAAAGAAGATGTGGTACATATACACCACGGAATATTATTCAGCCATAAGAAGAAAACAAATCCTACCATTTGCAACAACATGGATGGAGCTAGAGGGTATTATGCTCAGTGAAATAAGCCTGTCAGAGAAAGACAAGTACCAAATGATTTCCCTCATTTGTGGAGTATAACAACAAAGCAAAACTGAAGGAACAAAACAGCAGCAGACTCACAGACTCCCAAGAAGGGACTAGTGATGACCAAAGGGGAGGGGTATGGGAGGGCAGGTGGGGAGGGAGAGAGAAGGAGATTATAGGGTATCATGATTGGTGCACATGGTGTGTGTGGAGTCACGGGGAAAAAAGTGTAGCTCAGAGAAGACAAATAGGGACTCTGTGGCATCTTACTACACTGATGGACAGTGACTGCATTGAGGTATGGGAAAACTTGATAATAAGGGTGAATGTAATAACCAGATTGTTTTTCTTGTGAAAAAGTCATAAGAGAGTATATCAATACCTTAATTTAAAAATTAAAAAAAACAAAAACAAACAAACAAACAAAAAGTCTGTGGTTTAAGTGGCCCAGTCTGCAGCATTCTGTTATGGCAGCCCCAGCAGGCTGATAAAATTCCTTTGAGTCATTCCCTATACAAGAGCTCTCCACCCTTCTTCCAGTGCCAACAGATTGCATGAATACTTTGAATCATTCACTCCTCCATGTACCCATGCCCTTTGCTCAGGAATTTCTGAACTCAGGAATTTTACATGTTTCTGCTTGTCCTACTTGTAAATCTGTTATCAAAAATGGAGAAAGATGCCTCTGATAGCCTGCTGGTCCAAAAAGGATGAGAGATGTGGACCAGTACTGAAGCCAAACTAGATCAAGGGACCAAGCCTGTTTATACCTGCCCTCTGAAGCAAAGCTGTCCAACTGAGCCTAAACTAGCCCAGCCGATCCTCACTCAACTTACACATCTGTGAGAATGAGAAGAAACAACTTATTGTAAGCAACTGATGTTGGAGGAAAGCATCCAAGGGTGTATTATTGTGATAATAGGTAACTGATACAAACTCCAAAGTCTTAACACAATAGGATCCTGCTTTAAGAAGATCTGAGTATATAAAATTCAGATGTAAAAACTACACATGCACATACATAATGAGGAAGATTATTCATATGCCACAAACACTCCTTCAACTAGCAAACTATTTGTCCATTTACAATATTATTTGATTTTTACATTGTATAGTGGTTTATTTGTGGGGTGTTTTTAGATTTTTTTTTAAATAGATGCAGGTGCAGTAAAGGGATTGTTTTGTTTTGTTTTGTTTTAGTCCCAGATGGGGAAAGGACCAATCTTGACTTGAGATCTAACAAAAACAAGTAGAGAGGAAGTAGGTAAGAAACTTACATTTTAACATGACTTTAAAGACAAGTGAAGGGAATCACACAAACTAAAACGCGGGTGAAGCACGTGGTTCGGCTGACTTTGGAAGGCCAGCTGGGCCCGTCGCAGGCTCGCCCCTGACAAAGGGCTAGGACTCCCGCGCCCAGGCTCGGGGTGTGTGAGGGGGGTGTTCCTCTCACTGCTCTCAACCAGTGGCGTAACCCTACTCTGTTCTCTCTCTGGTTGGACTTAGATCCCTTGCACCAGAAATAACCTTTTCTGCCTTACATCTCGTCTTTTGGACTTGACTGTCACATCAAGGGGAACCCTGAGGCTTCCTTCCCCCACAGAACCTGCCTCAGGTGTCTTTGTGTGGGGGGCCCTCCATAATGAGGGTTAAATTCACGAGTATCCCTCACGCTTCTGCTTTCGTCTCTTACCCCTAAGGCACTTCAACGCCCCTTACCGTACAGGTCTTCCAGCCTTCCACCGCTCTTCCCCTTTCCGTGTGGGAGGGAGGCTGTGGACAGGGAAGGTGTGGGGTTGGAGCACGTGACCATTGCCTGAGGTGAGCGGCGCTTGCCCAAACCGATGGAAAGCCCCATACAAGCCAAGTGAGAAGCCAGGTCGCCTGAGACAGAGTGGAGTGTGTATTCGTCACCAAGAAAGTGCCGTCGCCAGAAACAAAAGTGATGTCCGGGAGAGAGATGTGGAGGCAGTGCCATGAAATAACAAGGCAGTGGGTTTAGGCTGAGTGCAAGAGAGACTCAGACTGGGTTTTGGATTCTTAGCTGGACGGGGTAACAAAGTAGGGCTTGTGCGTGGTTGAAGTCCTGACACGTACAGGAACAAGGACAGGGTAGCTCAGAGCCAACTGATGGGGAAAGTGGTGCTCACAGAGAAACACTCACACACTCTGGACACATGTCACGCCCTCTCCTTTTTCAGGGGTCAAACTTAGCTTTCCCTCCCCTAAAAAGTCATCACAGATGAGCCAGGTTGATCTCCCAGAAGAAAGGAAAGTTTGTCAAAGTTGCCCTGGAGTAAGAGCATCGACAATGAGAATAGTGTCCGAAACTATCATAAAAATAGCTGCTGAGATACTCAGGGCAGGAGTGTTACTGTGAAAGGAGGCGACAAGCAGTGGCCCCCCCGATATCTGTGGTTGGCACGGAGGTGAGGACAAGCTTCAGTCTCTGCTGTCGTCTCTCTGAAGAAGAGCAACTGAGGACTTTCTTAGCCATTACACCCGTGGGCTAGGTGTTGCCTCCCCCACGGCAAACCCATCTCACTAACGAGCACCCAGGTTATAAACAAACCAGAATGTGGCCCACCATCTCGCCCACGGTCCCGGTCCCAAGTGCCCTCCCCGCCTCTGCGCCCTTTAGTGTGTGGATGGCCCGGCAGCTTTGTCCCCACTCATGCATGGAGGGGTCCGCAGTGTAACCGACAGGGCGCTGGGGCTGGCAGTTCAGGGGTGAACGGAGTTGCGAGGTCATTCATTCCTGAACATACATCAATATATATTATGGAATGTTCTTTAATCATTTTGTTTTTCTTCAGCTGATAGAATTTCTCAAATTATAGAATATTAGGAACAGAACGAGTTTCCGGAAGGAAGAAAAGAGGGCAAGAGTAACACCCGTCTTGCCAGGGGGGTAGCAGTGTTCATTGCTCTCCATTGTGTTTGTGGCCTCTCTGTGCCAGCTCAACGCACGAGGTTGCTCTCACGAGATTGCTCACCACCAGCCCCTGCTTACCGCGGCCCCCGGACTGAATCCTCTGATGCTCTTCACCCCTGGGATTATCCGTGCCCAATTTCTGAACCAGACCTCCAGTGTGGTGGGTGTGAGATGAAGCTGGCTTCTCCCATCTGAGATCCTCCTGCTCCCGAGGCATCGCTCAGCCCCGGAGGCACAGTGTTCCCCAGCCGTCCTCCCTGTGACCCTCTACTATATTGGCCCCAGCCCGAGGATTAGGCTTCTGGGTCTGTTTGTCTGCATAGCTTTCATGCTTTCCACTGGGAATGTAGCTCCACCACCTAGTCCATCAATCTCTGATGTCCACATTGCTGTGTGCATGGGACATAGCTGGTTTCTCATTCACTGACACCTTGCCTTACACGGACGGCCCTAAAGCTTGACAAGAGTGCTTGCATAAATTGCAGACCACCACCATCCTGGATTATCTCTTTCACTCCTGTTGAGTCCTTGTAGGGATTTATAGTGTGAATTTGATGTCCACTTGCTCTGGTCCATGTACTGAACAGGCTACCCTTCTTCCACGGAATTGTTTTTATGCCTTTATCAAAAATCAGTTGGCCATACTTGTGTGGGTCTATGCCTAGGTTCCCTATTATGTTCCACTGAACTACGTGTCTATCCTTTTGTCAATACCAAACTGTCTTGATTATTATAGCTCTATAGTAAGTCTTAATATTGATTATATTGATTCCTCCTACTTTATTATCTTTCTTCAAAACTGTTTAAACTACTCTAAGTCCTTTTTTTCCAGTTTATGTTTTAGAATAAGCCTTTCAAGGGCTATAAAAATTTTTCTGGTATTTTTATGAGAATTACATTAAACCTATCGATCAATTTCAGAAGAACTTACATCTTCACCATGTTGAACATGAACATGGATGCCTTTCCATTTATTTAAGTTTTTGATTTCTTTCACCAGCATTTTGTAATGTTCAGCACAGAGATTCTGCAATTAAATTTTTTTTGGAACAATTGTAAGTAGTATAGTGTTTTTAATTTGTTTCATCATCTTAATGTTAGTATATAAAAATCCAATTGATTTTATGTGTTAATCTTGTATCCTGCAACCTTACTGAACTCACTTGTTAGTTCTAGGAGTTTTTTTTATAGATTCTTTGGGATTTTTTGTATAGACAATTATGCCATCTGTAAATAAGGACAGTTTATTTCTTCCTTCCCATGCTTTGCCTTTTCTTCTTTCTGTCTGTGTTTCTCTCTGTCTCTCTTTCTTTTTTCTTATTTCAGTGGCTAGAACTTCAGGTGCTTTGATGAATAAGAGTGGTGAGAGCAGACATAATTGCCTTCTTCCTGATATTAGGGAGAAAGCATTCAATCTTTCCCCATCAATGAAGATGTTAACTGTGGGTTTTTCATACATGCCCTTTATCAGGTTGAGGAAGTTTCTTTCTGTTACTCTTATCACCTATCAGAGTTCTTAGGTTGCCTGTTGTTCCACGGTTTATAGTACTTATCAGGAAAGCATAGGGAGAGAAGGATTTACATCATCTTGTCTGCACCAGAAGTGCACATTGTTCTTTTACAACTATATATGCTGCATAAATTGAGACTCCCTGCCATTAAGGAATAGGCAGATGAACAATTCTACTTTTCCTTGAATTGTGGAAATTTGTGATGGTAGCCTGCAGGAGAAATAGCTAGCCAAAGAAGAGGTGTCACATTTAAGTCAGCAATTATGTCAACATGTTAAGGCACTAATTCAAACCACCAGCTTGTCATTCCTGAGAATTTGGGCAGTTAAATCAATGAGAGAGGAGTCAAAACTCCAGGATCACAACAGTCACATTGTTCTGTGCCATGACCCTAGCAGAATATAACAAGAGTCATCTTTCTTTAAGTATCTCAAAGAGTATTCTCTAGAAAGTGGACTTAAATGGAAAATGAGAAGCATTTGCTCTTCTCTTAAGAAGCTCTCTTCATTTCCCAGCAAACTTTGAAAAACACTCTATTTTGAAACAACTGCATGTATGTGGTATTTGCCACATTTTGTTTTTCCTTTTTTTCTCACTATTAAGCAGTAGGGAAATAAGCTGGAGCCCATTAATCTTGATGTAACACTAGATAGCACTTCTGTATCAAGCAAGCTGCAGTCAACTCCCATCTCATGAGCATCACTGCATAGCTAGGTGGGTTGGGCATGGACACGCACTGCCCTGATCTCCCTTCAAGAGGACCTGCTTGCTGGGAGTATGTTTGACTGACAGCCTTGAATCACTGTACCTTCGAATTCACCACAGCATTCAAGCCAAGGTCACACATCCTCTGGGTTGCACCCAGCCAAGACTACATATGGTAGGCATACTAGAAAAGCGTGATTTCTACCCAGTGCAGTATTTCTCTGCTGAGCAGTATGTACCAAGACCTCCCTAGTGACATGGCTGAGATTTTCCCAGGACTGTGCTGCTGTCTGAAGGTCTCCCTACTCAATCCCCTATCCTCCCTTCTCCTTACAAAGGTGTCAAATCTGCATTTTGGCCTAAAGGCTTTTACCACTGGTTCCTTCCCCTTTAGCCCTCAAATGAATTTCTTCTGATAAATCTCTTGCACATTTGACTTCCATCATAGTATATGCTTCTGAGAAGACCAGATCTAACATATTAGCGTATTATTCTGACCAGCACATGAAACTGAAGCATTTATAGCTCAGGAAAAGATAAAATTTTCATGGGTGAAGCAATTAGAAATAAACTCTGAAGTTGGATATCTGGGGTTTGTTTCCCTTGAAAGAAATTGTCTCTGTTCATAGATAAAACCTTTATTTCATTAACTTTTTCTTGAAATATAACATTCATACAGAAAAATGCACAAATCATGAGTATACAATTCAATGGCTATTTGCAGACTGAATACACCCATGTAAAAGCACCCAGATCAAGAAACGGAATGTGACCAGCACCCCTGAAATCTTCCTTGTGTCTCTTCCCAATCACTATACTCCAAAGATAACTATGATGACTGACTTTTAACTCATAGATTAGTTTTACCTCTTCTGGACCTTTATATGAATGGAATCACACAGTGTGCATCTTTCTGTCTAGCTTTTTCTCATTTAACATTATATGTAATGAGATTTATCCATGCTTTCCATGCAGCAAGAGCTTGGTCATTCTCATGGCTAAAGTTCAAAATCTTTCTTAAATCTAAGTCTTGTCAAATGCATCTTCAAGAACTACATTGGAGATGCCCAGCCAGAGTGTTTTATCATATTCAATTTTCATTTGACTTTCCATGATTCAGTTAAGCCAGTTTCTGCCTCTTCTCTTGGAACACTATTTCACAAGTTCTGACATGCAGAAAATGTTCCTGAGAGTCTGAATTTTCCTTCCCAAGAATCCTTTTTATGTTATCTAATTACTCTCCCTGGGACCATTATATTTCTCCAGTGATGGAAGACTATTATTGGTCCCTCTTCGTCATCTGTTGGCTGTAGTGCCTTTCCTCTTGCTTTTATAGAACTTCTGTCTTCCTATCTTCTGCCATCATTTTGAAATTCAGAGTCCAAACCAATCAGCAAAATTCCAAGGACTATGTCCGACCAACAGATACACAGCTGGCCTGTACACAGTCTTCATCTAAGGGAAGAATTTGTTCTTCCCTGAGGTCTCTTCCCTGGTGCCCCCAGATTAGAACCAGCACTGTCTTGTCTAAAAACACAAGGCTACCTTTGAGAACAGGATTCAAAGAGAGAAGAAAATCAACTAATCCTTTATGACCATCTTGGTATTTGAAAGCACTTAGATCCACTCTTCAGGTCTTTATCAACTCTCACAGTTTTCTTATAACTGTTCATATGGACCAGAGAACAGCTGTGTTTTAAATGGCTCCCCCCACCCTGCCCCACCTCCATCTAAAGATGCAATTGTCTCCCAGGCAGTTTTCTAAAGGAATTTTGTTCTGAACTTTTCCTAGCCACTTTGAATTATGTCTTCAGTCAGATGATTTCTGATAACAACTTTTACTTTGGGGTCAGGACATCAATCCTTTGAGAACAGTTGCCCTTTTTCTTTGCAATATACTAACATCTAATAATGACTGCCATAACTGAGGGCCTACTCTGTGCACAGCAGTTTATAAACCTGATTTATCATCTACAAACCTGCAATATGGGTATTGTTATTTTTACTTACTGACAGAGGAACCAAGGCCCTGAAGGGTTAAATGCCTTGCCTAAAGTCACACAGTTAGCAAATGGCAGAGCTGGAATTCACACTTAAGTCTTTGCCTCCAAAATCCATTCTTGTTTCACTATTCTGTCTTACTCTTCTTCCCTCAAGCTCACCCATCAACCAGCTTCCTCAGTTCTCCATCTGGTCCCCACATTGCTCACACTCATGTGTGCAAGCATGCACAGGCACACATATACACATTGCACTTCATTCTTTCTTGATATAGTTACTTCCCTCCTCCACTCTCCACATCCTGGGGCCAAAATTATCTAAGAGACTACTAAGAATCCAAAAGCATTATGGCCTAGCAAGTAAAAACCTAGACTCATAACTCAGACCATTTGTATACGAATCCTGGGTCCTCCACTTACAAGCTGTGAAATCCTAGACCAGTTCTCTGAACTTCAGTTTCCTCATATTTAAAATGTGAATAATAGTATCCTTTTTATAGGGCTGTTGTGAGGACTAAATTCGATATGTATGTAAAGTCCTTAGTGCCGTGCCTATAGCAAATGCTGGAGAAACATTAAGTTATTATTCTTATTGCTTATTCATGGTATCCCATGAAGTCAGGGGGTAGTGATTGTTTAGTAGTGGTCAAAGCAGTGCTTCCCAAACCTGGATGGGCCACCTGCTGGGGAAGGTTCTTTCCTCAGCCTTCCCCTAGAAATTCTAATTCAGTAAGATTAGGATGGAGCCCTGGAATTTACATTTTTATTACATTTCTCTAGGGCACTGGGATGTTCACCTGACTTAGAAATCTCTGACCTAGCGGAGAAGTCTTCAAAGGCAATGGTTTCAGAAATTACAATTGGGTCATCTCAAGGGGATGCCTGGCATCCCTCAATCTCTCCTCTAAGGCTCTGTCCTCTCTTGTGCCAAATAATGGCCCACTCCCACTTACACATAAACACAGGCTATTCACCCTACTCACACACCACAGCCTAGACTGAGCCATGGCCAGCATCAGATTCCAGAAGAGGACAATTACATGCATTGACATGCATTAGAGTGGCCCCAGGGAGGCCCCATGTGTTTTTGGGGTGGAGGTGGCTAGCCAGACTGCTGATCACGACCAGCAGCTATCACATTATTTCTGAAGCTCATTTATGACCAAAGACATGTCTATCATACCTGTTTCTCCATCTGGAAGACAGGTCTCAAAACTGATAATCACCTCTCTAGTCAAAAGGCCATTCCACAGGGCTGAAATTGGAGGAGGGGTTGAAACCATGGAATGCCAGGGAACTGTCATTTCCACAAGGGCTCAAATGCTTTGTCCTTCCCCCGCTCTCCCAGTGTCTCCCCAGTGGTGGCTCTCCAATGGTCAATGTATATAGTCTGGCTCCGTCTCAGCACACAGGTGGTTCCAAGCCTGTGAATTGCAGTTTTAGAAGCGGGGGGATGTCTGTTGAGTTCTGAGATGGTATAATGAGAAAAGGACTTGGGGCCTCCATATTTTCTCAAGAGTGACCTTGAATGCTTGTTCATTTGAGATCAAAGACAGTACTTGGAAATGCAGGAGTTAACTTTGATTCAAAAATGGCATAGTTCATTTCAATCAACCTGAGGAACAACCAAGACTGGAAAAATAGCTGTCCGATCGCAGCTGATCCACAGCCCCAGGTGCTTTGCTTCAGAGTGCAGCTGGGATTTGTTTTCCTGTGAAGGGGCTGGAGCACCGCTTCTATCATCTACTGTAAGTACAATAACAGCAGGAAATCAGGCAGTGCAGTCGAAATTAAGCTCTGTGACAAATGATTTGGTTTTTTTCCATTAACAATCATGATTTGACCTGAACTGCCTCAATTAAGGGACTGGGTGGGGGGGTACCCTCGGTTAGTTTGTTATGCATGCAAGAGAGAGAGAGAGAGAGATGAAGTGAGACAGAGAGAGACACACAGAGAGAAAGAGAGAGAGAGAGAGAGATGAAACAGAAAAGATGACAGGATGCTAATTTGGTGTGGCATATGTAAGTATGTTTTAGACTAAGTAGATGGGGGACCGCGTGATTTCACTCTTTCCACCCCCCCGTTCCTCACTCTAATAATCCAAGAAAGATCACAAACACTGTATTTATGAGAGCTCATTATGCCAATGTGTCCACTTGATGAATGGTGTCACTGATTAACGAAGACTTGAAACAATTGCATTCTGACTCCAAAGAAGTTACACAGCTTTTAAGGGAAAAAAAAATCAAATAATTGGCAGTCCTCCTGCCTCAAATTCTCTCTTCTGTGTTTCAGCTTTTAAAAAATATATCTTTCTAAAAAATATATATATATATATATATATATATTTCTATATCATTGGTATTTCCCTGTTCACAGACACATTTCTCACAAGTAATAAAGCCTGTGAAACCAAGTTGGAGAGGCTCTTCTCGATTTTACCCTTTTAGTCTGGAAACATGAAATATCATTTTCCTAGGCGACCCATGGGGCTGAGATGAGCCGCACAAGTTACAACTTGTAGAAATGAAACACAGAATGTGGGGGAAGATAATTATGCACCCCCATCTGGCTTACCAAGGCACCAAGGCACTTGATGGGGCAATATTATGCTGTCTGGTGGTGGCTGGAGTTATTTTTCCAGGAAATGTATTTCTTCACTTTTTATTTTGAAGTAAGTTTAGGCTTACAGAAAAGTCACAAAAATTGTACAGAGAATTCACATATACCCTTCACCCAGCTTTCCCTCATGTTAGCATCTTCTGGTACAATCACCAAAACCAGAAAATTAACATTAGCACAGGACCCCTAACTAAATGACAGACCTTATTCCAATTTCACCAGTCTTCCACTAATACCCTTTTCCTGTTCCAGAATCTACTCCTCCTTCCGCACCTTCAATCTGTAACAGTTCCTCAGTCTTTCCTTGTCTTTTCTGACCTTGACACTTTTGAAGAATACTAGTCCCTCAGTTTGGATCTGACATTTTCGTATAATTACATGGAAGCTTTGTATTTTTGGCAAGAACACCATAGAAACCCTAATGTACCCTTGTCAAGGCATCATCATATCAGAGAGAACATGGTGTTGACATGCCTATTAGGGATGTTAACCTTGATCACTTGGTTAAGGCATGTCTGTTATGTGGCCCCACATTAAGTTTTTCCCTTTATAATAAATAATACTGTGAGGGAGATAGCCTGTTTCTCCTCAAATGTTCACCCACTAATTTAACACATTGGTGGATCTTGCCTTGCAGGCAGCCTTTATTTATTTATTTATTTACCTATTATTAATGTACAATTACATGAGCAACATTATGGTTACTAGACTCCCCCCATCATCAAGTCCCCAACCACATACCCCATTACAGTCACTGTCCATCAGCGTAGAAGGACGTTATAGAATCACTACTTGTCTTTTCTGTGTTATACTGCCTTCCCTGTGTCCCCCCACCCCACCCCCACACCCGCTACATTATGTGTGCTAACTGTAATAGCCCTTTGTCCCCCTTGTCCCTCCCTTCCCACCCATCTTCCCCACTCCCTTTCCCTTTGGTAACCGTTAGTCCATTCTTGGGTTCTGTGAGTCTGCTGCTGTTTTGTTCCTTCAGTCTTTTCTTTGTTCTTATACTCCACATATGAGTGAAATCATTTGGTACTTGTCTTTCTCTGCCTGGCTTATTTCACTGAGCATAATACCCTCTAGCTCCATCCATGTTGTTGCAAATGGTAAGATTTGTTTTCTTCTTATGGCTGAATAATATCCCATTGTGTATATGTACCACATCCTCTTTATCAATTCATCTACTGATGGACACTTAGGTTGCTTCCATTTCTTGGCTATTGTAAATAGTGCTGCAATAAACATAGGGGTGCATCTGTCTTTTTCAAACTGGGCTGCTGCATTCTTAGGATAAATTCCTAGGAGTGGAATTCCTGGGTCAAATGGTATTTCTATTTTGAGTTTTTTGAGGAACCTCCATACTGCTTTCCATAATGGTTGTACTAACTAACATTCCCACCAGCAGTGTAGGAGGGTTCTCCTTTCTCCACATCCTCACCAACATTTGTTGTTATTTGTCTTTTGGATGGCGGCCATCCTAACTGATGTGCGGTGATATCTCATTGTGGTTTTAATTTGCATTTCTCTGATGATTAGCGATGTGAAGCATCTTTTCATGTGCCTGTTGGCCATCTGAATTTCTTCTTTGGAGAAGTGTCTGTTCAGCTCCTCTGCCCATTTTTTAATTGGCTCATTTGCTTTTAGTTTATTGAGGTGTGTGAGCTCTTTATATAATTTGGATGTTAACCCCTTATTGGATATGTCATTTATGAATGTATTCTCCCAAACTGTAGAATGTCTTTTTGTTTTACTGATGGTATCCCTTGCTCTGCAGAAGCTTTTTAGTTTGATATAGTCCCATTTGTTCACTTTTGCTTTTGTTTCCCTTGCTCAGGGAGACATGTTCATGAAGAAGTTGCTCATGTTTATGTCCAAGAGATTTTTGCCTATGTTTTTTCTAAGAGTTTTATGGTTTCATGACTTACATTCAGGTCTTTGATCCATTTTGAGTTTACTTTTGTGTATGGGGTTAGATAGTAGTCCATTTTCATTCTCTTACATGTAGCTGTCCAGTTTTTCCAACACCAGCTGCTGAAGAGGTTGTCATTTCCCCATTGTATATCCAAGGCTCCTTTATCAAATATTGACCATATATGTTTGGGTTAATGTCTGGATTTTCTATTCTGTTCCACTGGTCTGTAGTTCTGTTCTAGTGCCAATACCAAATTGTCTTGATTACTGTAGCTTTGTAGTAGAGCTTGAAGTCAGGGAGCGTAATCCCCCTGTTTTATTCCTCCTTCTCAGGATTGCTTTGGCTATTCGGGGTCTTTTGTGGTTCCATATGAATTTTAGAACTATTTGCTCTAGTTCATTGAAGAATGCTGTTGGTAATTTGATAGGGATTGCATTGAATCTGTAGATTGCTTTAGGCAGGATGGCCATTTTGACAATATTAATTCTTCCTAGCCAAGAGCATGGGATGAATTTCCATTTATTAGTGTCCTCTTTAATTTCTCTTAGGAGTGTCTTGTAGTTTTCAGGGTATAGGTCTTTCACTTCCTTGGTTAGGTTTATTCCTAGGCATTTTATTCTTTTTGATGTGCAGGCAGCTTTTAAAGAACCACACTAGTAGTTGTTCAAGGAGGCTTCAGAAAGAAGATTCTAGAAAGGTCAAACATGCTGCAGGAATATCAGTACACACAGTTGTGTATAGGAGGCAATTTTCTCACTGGACAAATGCAAGTGCTAGGCCTTCGGGTACCAGAAATGTGTGTTGTTCTGTTTCCTGGTTCAGGATTGTTTGAAGAAGATAACCTCTAAGCTTTTAGTGAGAGCTTAGGTTTTACTGGAGAAAATCTTCTTGTCCATCTCTCCCCAAACAAGAAATAAAATATACCCTTGGGTGTCCCCATATGATTTTGACCTCAGCCACACCCCAAATGACTTCCCAATTAGCTTATGTCTTTTGTTTTGCAGGTGATGACCCCCCTCACCTCCATTACTACAACCATCCTCATGTGGGAAAACTTGAATATTCTTTTCATTTATACTTCTAGGACTGGGAGAAATTCCAAGGTAGGATTTTTCATTTTTAAAGAAACTGCCAACAACAATTATGAACTCGCTTTTACCCATCTCATGAGGAATTCATAACCAGCTGAATAGCTCTTGGCTTTTTCTAGATATACTAAAGCTACCTGAGAGGGTGTGTTTTTCTACATACATATATAAGAGTAACAATATTATACACAGCAGCAATACTAGTACAGCTCTATTTGGGTTCCTGGACCTGATTCCAGTGAGTATAAGTGTGTGGGAGGGGTTTCCCACACATAACACCAGGCAACTCTCAAACACTAGCAGGGTGTCAGGGAACTCAACTCAATGCTGATGCTATCTGCCCAGAGACAGCACCAGATTCCCCCAGGTTAAGGGCTCCATCCTACAAGACTGCCCTCCACCCCAGACTCTGGATGTCAGTCAGAAGCCCCAGGCAGCTCCCTGTGCTTCTGACCTCCCGGCTACAGACTGGAGGTTCCCACAACCCCACCCCTTGGGCTCAATCAGTTTCCTAGAGTGGCTCACAGAACTCAGGAAAACACATGTACCAGTTTAATAAAGGATTCCGTAAAGGGTACAAGTTAACAGCCAAATGAAGAAATACATAGGGCAAGGTCCCAAATAAAGGAGCTTCTATCCTCATGGAGGTTGGAGCCTGGCTCAGCGGCACATGGAGGCATTCTAGTTCCCCAAGCTTAGAAGCTCTTTCTCTGACAGAGAAACAGGATCCAAGCAAGCAGAAAGCAATAAGCTTTTCTCAGGGGTTTTGTGAGGGCTTCATCGCGTAGTCATGATTGACTAAATTATTGGCCATTGGCTGATTCAGCCTCCAGCCCCTGCCCTTGCGGGGTTGGGGGGGGGAGTCGAAAAGTCTCTCATTAACATGACTAGACACCCATTTCACCTTTAAGACTCTGCAGTGTTTTCAGGAACTGTGGGTGACAATCAACTATACCTGGGAAATATACATTTGGTCATATGAATGACCAAATGTGTATTTCTTATGACTCATTGTACCATACTACCTTAAACCCAGAGATGTTCCTGAAAACTGTTGCTTAATTGGAAAATAAACTCCACCATTAAAATAACCCAATGGAATTAAATTGGTGCCAGAATGGAAAGGAAGTTCTGATAAGCCCCTAACCTTGAAAAATTCCCTCTAAGTGAAGACAACACAATTTTGATGTGTTCCAAAGGGTAGAAATAGATAATTAGACTTAAGTCTTAGGCTTTCATTTTTTGACCTTCTATTAAATGTGTCTATGACCTTGAGCTATCCTCTACTGAGTGGTGGCAATATCTTTACAGTGTGCAACCCCACATACAAACTATCCCCCCAGTAACTCCTTCCTTGATGACCCAAGTCACACATTTGACTATTCCAACCCCAGAGACAAAGGCAGCTCAGTGAGAGGAGACTGTTCCAGAACAGCTGAGATCCTCTAAGGTTTTCCATTCACTCTCAGACTTAGGTCTACCCATGAACATCAGTGAAATCTTCAGAGCTGAAGCTGGCCAAAGGGCCCTTCCCATCACATGAACTGTTATTGCCAAGCAAAGATAATGTGGCTGGCCAATAAGATGTGCTTCAATTTTAGAAATAGTGATAGGTAAAGACCCTCACCCAGTCTCTCATCTAGCCCCACTTAGAAACATCAATACTCATTTGTGATGTGACTAGCTGAACTGGCCTGAGTAGGACTACCTAACACCAAAGAACGTCACTTCTATTGCCCATTTGGAAATCAAGGCTTTGACTGCCTAACTCCAACTGCGTTTATTGGCCCAAACCACCTGTAAAACTCCAACATGGGCACTTTATAATGGACGCTTTATTGATTTGGTTAGGGGATCCCTGAAAGGGAGGATTATGAATTACTATTTCCCTAGTGAGTTGTTTTTGAAAAAACCAAAGCCCCAGAAGATGTAAACCACCTTGGTCTAATTTGTTTTGAATGTCAGCCATTAAAGACCATGTGTCCTCCGAGGAGTGGAGAGTACAGACTTTCTACAGGAAAAAAGGGAAGGGGTGGGGAGGGCGAATAACACTCCCTGGGCTCCTGTTCTCTGCTAGTTAATATCACTTATGAGAACTGAGACTCGGATTAAGAAATCTGAAATAGTTAAATGAAGCTCAAACCCAGACTGGCTTGACTCCAAAGCCCATACCTTTTAGATGACCACATCCTGCCTTTATGGAGCCTCTCTGCATCTTCTGCGGGACTTCAAAAATGGTGGACCAAGAGTGAGTTGAGAAAACCCCTTTTTGTCCAGGCTGACCCAGTTGGGGCATCCTTGTGAACCATGGCTCTTGTTGGAGGACCATCTGTTGGAAACTGCCTCTGGTTCCTATGGGCTCCTTTCTCCCTCCCTCAGCTTCAGGCAGAAGTATAAATGCACCTCCTGCTTGTATCCACACATTCTCTGAATAGTAAAATGACTTGTCCAGCAGTCCTTCTGGCCTTCTGTGTGTCTCCTGACAGCTTTAGGTAGGACCAAACACTCTATGAATTTTTCTGAGAGCTGATACATAAAATCAACACCCAGAGCATTTTCCTGCAATGGTCAGGCCCAAACCACTTAAAACCCCATTGAAAAGCTGAGAATTTGTGTTTTTCCTTCTCTTCTTTTTCCTGCTAATTTTCCTCCTCTCAAGCGGATAAACAAAATCTTTTATTTTCTCATCAAAACACACATCATTAACTGCTAATCAACTCAAGGCTTGGAAATCCCTGAGCAACCTCTCAGTTTTCAGAAATGCCAAGCAAGAAATAAAGTACCGTTGATGGAGCCTTGGCTAATGGGACCAGGTCAGTCTCAGGGGGCCCCAGATGCCAGCATCATAAAGTTAGGTCAGAAAGTAGGCCCTCTGTCTGTGGGTCATGAAAGACAGACAGCGCTCCCTGGATCTTAGGTGTTAATGCCTCCCACTTGCCAGGGTCACATGAGATTGCCAAGAAAACAGGGTGGGGAGACCAGAGCCCCCAAGGCAAGGTCAGTTGGAGGCCAGTGAGTCTGGGAAAGGAGACACAGGTGGTCTGGGAAGGACAAATGAGGCCCTTGGAAAGAGCCAGAGAAGGCTGAGTGATGGACAGCCTTCCGCAGATATAAAACAGCCCGGGTCTAGTTCTGGCCTAAATGGGACCAGCTCCCCAAAAGAGAGTACTGTGCTTTCCCTACCACTAGAGAAGGCAGCAGGCTTGAGGGCTACTGTGTAGCCCTTTCTGGGCTGGGGCAGGTGTGGTGGGTTTACGGAGGAAGGACCCATAGAAAAAGGAGAATGGAGGAAGGCAATGGGGCCATGCCAAGGCCATACAACAGGTCTGGAATTAAGTGGGGAGCAAGACAGGAAGACTGCCCAAATTGCCCAGAGAATGCCAAACAGTCTTGGCAATTCCATCTAATTTAATTCTAAGTGTAAGTTACATCATGCTATATAAAAGTGTGGGAGACACAGGGGACACTTAGCAGTCCTAGATTTGTCATTCACGGTTTTGATCCTAACAAGGGCCCTAACTATCCATGACATGTGGAAAGGTGCCATTTGCTAAGGGCTGAAGTTGAATTATGGCCATTTGAGGCTGGTGTGAGGAGTGAAACATTTGACGAGTAACTGTCTAACTGTCCTTCAGGCATGGTGGCAGCTCTGTTATCTCCAAGTGACTACCAAGGGGCAGTGTGGCATAGTGGCTGAGAGGGTGAACACTGGGACTACACTGCCTGGATTTATAATCCCAGCTTTGTCCCTTGGTAGCTCTATAACACTGGGCAAATTAACCTCCCAGTGCCTTTGTTTGCCCATCCATTAAATGCGGTGAATAATGCTGCCCAGGTGTTCAGGCTGTCACAAAGACTAAGTGAGTTAATACAGGCCGACCACCACTGTTAGTGCCACAGTAAGCTTTCATAACTTCAGAAGTATAAATGCTACACACTCACAAAAACCATTATTTAGAAGTTAAATTACTTGAATTTATTTTACACTTCTCTAGTTTTGTGAATTCATTTTGTGTACGTGGAAAGCACATGCAACAGTGCTCAAAACACAGTCAATGTCTGTTGTTATCCTCACATGCATTAATGCCTAAGAAGCTGTTTTTTTCTTTTATAGGGAAAATGAAAAGCCTGGGAATGTCTCCTTGGCAAATGTTAAGGATTTCCTGTATTTCTACCGAAGTCAGGATTCCATTCACTGAGAATGAATCAGTATAGGGAACATTTCTGCATCTATACAAGGCAGCATGTATGGCTGAAGTTCATATAGTAGTTTGACAAAAGGGTGGATAAATGTGACCCTGAACAAAACTTTGTTGGAAGCAGGAGAGCTCTAAGACCTCTTCCTGACCATTAAAGCCCCAGAAGAAAGGCCTTAGGCAAAATGTTATTTGATGAAATCCTTTTATAACAGCTCCTTTAACATCTACAAGTGGTATGATTTGAATGGCATCAAAACACACCAAAAATTATAACCCAACCAGCCATTCACACGGCCTGAAATTCCACCATTACAGGTTACAGTCTCAGCTGCAGACACCCCCGGGAGCGTTAAGTGCTTTCAGTCATCAACACTGGAGTGTGACTTTGTTTAATCAGCTGCTTTCCCTTAACAGCCAGCTGAGTGGCTTGGAAGGAAAGAAGAGCAATTCTGATGGCGGCAGATCAGAGGTGACCTTGCCAACCCGGGGTGCTACCTTGGAGAGGACAAGGGTGCCAGTCTGAGCTGGCTCTCCATGGAGGGCTGCAGGGAGACTGGGTCCCTGCGAGATGGGAGGGGACACTTCTGGGATGAAGGCAGGCCTACAAAGGGCAGGGCAACAGCCTTCAGCCTGTCCTAGCTTTCTGCCTTCGTGTCTCCAACGAATCACAGCAAAAATGCTTCGTGAAGGATTAAATTATAGATTACAATACTCTTGTATAAAGGCTTTTAAAAAGAGTTACAAGCAGACAGAAAATTTAAACTTTACTACTGAATGTGCTGAATTCTAATTTGCTTGTTTTTTTGCCTCCCAAAAGGATTACTTGTCCCTCACCATGCACTTGCAAAGTAATTTATATTCTTCACAATTAGGTTCCCTCCAGAAGAATCACTCTGTAATATAATTAAAAATGAAAACCTTAACTCCTCGTCTTTAAAATGCAATAGCAACAACATTTCTTGGATAGGATATAATATTTCAAGCTTCTTTTTAATTTTGTCTTATGCGTAAGATGGTGCTTTAGTGGTAGACATTAATTGCAGTAAAATGGTAATGCAAACCCACCAGCAACATGCAGCCATCTATTTTATACTTGCTGAGATCAATGCTGTGATTATAATTAAGAATTCATGCTTGTGTATGAGATAAATCTTCATATTGTGACATGTAAAATAAGATGTAAGATAATTATTTTCTTTCTAGTCTACCCGTAAATCAAAGAAGAATGTGTGGAGAGAATTATGTGGAAACTAAGGATATAGTGACCTGCCCTTAACTAGAAGTCACTTAACTGGCTCATGTAACCTTGGGGAGAACTGCCAAGAATGTAGATCTGGTATGGCCAGAATGTACCTTTTGGATTACATGTGTGAGAAAGAGGCTGACCAAGCACTCGGGTACCTGGCTCTAGGAATTGGGGGTGACCATGAGCACCCCCAAATGTGAGTGTGTGGTTAGGTGGAGAATTCTGGGAGGCACTGTGGACATGCCAGAAGTGACGATGGTGGTGGGTGAGGGGTTGCTGTCGGGATGCAAGGCTCTGGCACCACTTATGCACGTTCCCACTGGGGCTGGAATTACGGTGGGTTGACAGAAGAACCTAGAAGGTGGAAAGCCTGCCCCTTACTTCAGGAGTCCCCCCAGAGCAGGACTATGTCTTTTCCTTGCTGCATCCCCAGGGCCTGGCATGTGATGGGCACTCCACAGATATTTGTTCACTGATCGAGTAATTCACTCCCCTCACTGGGTCCCAGTGCTGGAATATTTGGGAGATGGGACAGGTGCTCTTCGACCACAGATGCCTCTAGGGTCAGGAAACAGGAGAAGGAAGGGGAGCAGGGACCGTATGACTCCCCCATAAATGTCCTCTAAGATACTCTAGTCACCAAAATGAAAGAGGAAAATGCATGTTTTGTACCCTCAGAGAAGAGGGACAAAGTAGAGAGTCCAAGTGGACTGGGATGAGAGGGGGTGACACTAGGAGGAACAGATGGGGAGTTTTTAAAGAGAGTATCACTTTAGGGTCAGTTCCCCAGCTCTGAAAGCAGGAAGGGGACACTGTTAGAAGGTGAGGCTGCCAAGGCTGTGGGCTGTGAAAGGCCAAGGGCAGAATGTTCTGGTGGAAGCCCAAGATGGCGAGAGAAAAACAGGGAAATGGGCAAAGTTCAACTGGTGGAATCTGGAGCCTGTGCGGTGGCGTCTGAGCACCACATTGAACATCTGAATTCTTGGTGAAGGCTCTGCTTTGCCTCTTCCCCATATGGTTTAGATTATGAAGTGTTGGATCTTCCTTTCCTGCTTTCCTTTTAGGGGGAATTAATGAGCAAAGGAAGATGTGCACATGGGTACAACCTCCCCAGGCTGGCCAGTGAACACAGAACAGGGCATCTCACTCTAGTTTTTACAAGGGGTTGAGAGCAAGATGGCTTCCTTGCCAGCCCTCTGCTCTCCACCCAGGCTGGCACTGAGTTACATGCCATTTGAAACCCTGCAGGCACTGTTTTTAAAAATCTTCCACCCACCCTTCAGACTTAAGAGTTTAAAAACCAACCTCGCTCCCCTGCTTTTAACCCTCCTTCCAATGGAAGTTTCCAGAGCAGCTCAGTGAGGGAACCTCAAACTGCAAATGTCCACAAGATTTCCAAACAACAGCAACAATAAATCTAATATAAAAAAAACCTCACCCAAACATTTTAAAGTTAAAAATGCCAGTGTTTTCCTTAGCTTGAGGCAAAAATGACTTTTTTGTTACATGGAGAAAAGAAGCATGAAATCTCACAGGCCTTTGCCAAAGCTGGAACTCTCTGGGTACGCTTTGAGAAGGAGCAGGACATTGAGTGGGACATGGAAGGCACGCTGTTTAATTGGAAGTGCATGGGTCTCTGGCTCCTTCTTCCCCATATTCACCAAGATCTCCCCTGCTTGCTCCCCTTTCATCCCCTGGGGTGGGGGTGGGGTGGGGTCTCTGGTGTCCACAGAGGTTCCTTCATGGGGAAGGCACACTGAAGAGGGCAGGCTCACCACAGCTGACCAGAAAGGCTCAGACGACGCAGGCCTTCTGTGTCTCACTTTGCCATCCTTTCCTAACAACTTCCTGTGGACATTTAGATTATAGGAGTTCCTTCCTCAGGAAACAGAGGTGGTCCAAGCAAAGAGGTCATCGGGTATGGGTTGTGAGGTCAGGACTGCTTGGCTTCAAAACCTGGATGTGCCACTCATTAGCTGTGCATCTTGGGCCAGTTAACTGAGTCAGCTTAGCATAGCTTCTTGGTCCATAAGATGGAGCTAAGGAAGCCTACCCTGCAGAGTGGTTGGGGAATTAGAGGAGATGTGTGTAAAGTATTAGCTGACCAAATACTACTCTCCTTCTGGCTTCAATAATAAATTCAGTGATGCTGTCCCATGGGAAGGGTCCCCTTACTCATGAGTTAAAACTTTTGATGGTAATGAAGATGTCAAGATGAGATTCAGCCTCTCTAAATTTCCGAGGGACTTGAATATTTTGAGATGTCAAGAGTTCAACGGAGAGTAAACTTACTCCTGACTTTATACATTTCATAAAAGCAAATTATCACATACTGCCTTTCCTTAACAGCACACATATTTTTGCTTAGCAAACAATTTTTTCAGCTTCTGTAGGAGACAGGGCAAACGCTGGGGGGTCACTACAGAAAGATCCCATGGGATGTTGGCTCAGCACAGACAGACATGGAATCTGGAATGGCAAGTCCCTGTCAGACAGCAAGCAAAATAACCCAATGACTTTGCCTCTTATTTGTCAGGCGACTACAACGGGCAGAGTAGGAAATGTCCTGGGTATCCCTCATGTGCTGTGCTGACCAGCACACTGGGACAGATTTAGGTTCATAGTCCAACACAGAACCCATGGAAGGCAGCCAGCCCTATG
Source organism: Smutsia gigantea (assembly GCA_032199065.1). Classification (NCBI taxonomy): domain Eukaryota; kingdom Metazoa; phylum Chordata; class Mammalia; order Pholidota; family Manidae; genus Smutsia; species Smutsia gigantea. Next base: position 41,104 of record JAVSCE010005693.1, read on the forward strand.
CAAGTAGGAGACCACCCAGCTCTGCATTTTCTCTCAGATACTGAACATTGATGCTACAACGCTGTTGTTTATTTCTCTCGGAAAGTTCTTTTGAAACATTTAAAAAATGCATTAATATCACTTGCAGGAAAATTAAGGTACAGTGAATAAGATAAATGAATAATAAAATTGGAGGAAAGGATACAGGAATATTAATGTCCATTAGAAACATCCAAAGGGATAATTGCTGCTAGCTCCTTTAAAAAAGTAAAATCCTTTTCTCCTACAAGGAGATTGGGCTTTCTCAGTGATGAGATTCATAGAAAGAAATGGGCCATGCCGGGCTATGAAGCAAAGAGTTAATTATTGGATATATAGAGGTTAAGAGCACACATCCATCCTTTAAAGATACAAATCTGACTCCATCAAACACTGAGTGACTTCAAACAAATTTCTTAACCTCTCTAAGATTCAGGTTTATCAGCTGCAAAATGGGGATGAGAAAGCTTCTCCTTCCTTAGGTGGTGGTGAAGATGACCTGGGGTGATGCATACAGTAACAGTCTATCCTGAGCTCTCAAAATTATGTTTGCTATTATGAGACTTTTAGGGATCCAGGAAAGGCTTAGGCAACTCACAGTTCTGACACCTATGACTGGCCCCTAGATGATCACAGGAATTAGTTGGTCAGTAGGTCAGTTCTGGGACATTACCTAGGCAGGAAGGAGCAGTCAGTGGCCTGGCTGAGGCAGGCCTGGTCTGCAGACTGACACAGCAGATGTAGTCAGCAAGGTCTGAGCGCTCCTTGTCCTGACTTACTTGGCTGAGGGGCACAGGTGCTCCTGAGCCCCAGCTCTACATTTAGCCACATGTGTTGCTCACTTAGAAAAGGAACTGAGGTACCAGAATGCAAAGCACCATGTCTACGGGAGCAAGAGCCAATAATAATAGCACTGCCTTTTAGCTGTATAATTGTCTACAAATATCTTTGCAAATATTACCTCATTTAATCCTTTCATCTGGGAAATGGAGCCAAAAATGCCTATTATTATCCCATTGATCTAGGAAGTTGTGACAGACACTCTTAGAGGCAAAGTGACTCACCTAGGGTAAACAGAAGGGGAGACAATGAGTAAGACAAGTAAGGTAAGACAATAGCTAAAGCTATTGGCATGACAGAGTACTTGTTATAGCAGTAGTAGCTATGCTAAGAGGCAGCAAGACTTCAGGGACTTAATACACAGATATGTATTTCCTGGTTCCAGAATAATCCAATGTGGGTATCCCCATTCACTGGGGAAAACAGGTCTGTATGGTGATTCAGGGATCCAGGTGCTGGCACCTTGCGGCTCTACCACCAATATGTGGCTTGTTTGCATGAAGGGAAAAGAGCATGGCAGAACACGTGACAGGTTTCTGTGAGTCAGGCCTAGAAGTGATATATATAATTTCTGCTCATGTTCTGCTGGTTAGAACTCAGTGACATGGCCACAGCTAACTACAAGGGAACCCGGAAAATAAAGACTAGCTGTGTGCCCAAGAAGAGAACACGGGTGTGATGAACGACACTGGCCCATCCCTGCCAGCCAGGAACCCACATCACCTTAATCCAAGTCCGGTGTTTTTTTCTATTACACTAGGTTCGCATGGTAATGGACTTTTAATGACTCGATGGATCTAACATGGCATAATCTAAGGTATAAAGGACATCTCTGCAGACCTTAACATGGCTTAGCACTGAGGGCCACTGAATATTGGAAGAATGCAGACTAAAAAGGTCAGTGGCAAGTTGAAGACACAGTAAAGACATGTGCCAACTCTGAAAGAAGGTTTCTTAGTTCCTGGAGATGTTCGGGAACATGTCTATACACTATGTCAGCACTGCTGGGCAGAAGGGCTGGAGCAAGAGTCACAAAATTAGAACGAGGGCATCTCTCTGCTTTACTACCACCTAAATTAAGACAAAATGTGAAGTGATGCCATTAAGCAAGAGGAAAACTTGGGCTCTGGCTTTTCAGTCCAAACATTGGGCACTAAGATGAGCTCCTTGAGGTCAAGGAGTAGGTCTTTAATCCCTAAAACCCTAACACTTTGCATAGAGCTTGGCATAAACTAGCTTCTCAGTAGCATTTTGTTGAGTGAATGAAAAAAGGGAGAAATAAGTATACATTTAAGTTTATTTTGTTTCCACATCCCATCTTATGAAGCTCAACACTCCTTCACAATTGAATCAGTGAAAGCTTTTGAATTGTCACTAGTGTCAGTGAGTAGGTACCATCAATGTCCATTTAATGAATAACTGAGAATTAACAATGATCCAAGTCAATGGTGCTGGATTGCAAAATGAACTTTCCATGTTTTGATAAGTGCAGTTTAATGTGAATTATTTATTATATTTTGTGATATATTTTGTAAAAGTAATGAAGATTTAGTAATGTGAGTCACTACCAGCTTTTTTATGGTAAATGCCATTCCAGTCTGCATACTCCCTCCATCACTGACTATCAGATGCTTTACTGACGGACAGCAGTGTGGTGAGGCAAAAGAGAAATACCAGAGCAGAAAGACTCCATGGCCAGATTGGCAATGTCAGAAGAAAGTGAACCACCCAGAAGACTGTTTACTGTATTGACTTCCACTCCACACCAGCGACCTGGAAAGTGATTTTTATAATCTGTGTTAGTAAAGGTGCAGGGGCAAAAATTTCACTGAAATGAGCCTTGCTGGAACCCACCATGATATTCTGTGCCAGGAGAATTTTATTAAAATAATAACTGGACTATTTGAAAATCACGTTCTTAATTAACAAGAGTAAAAATTTAAATCCAAATAAAGTTCTGACCCCAAATGCATAACCTGAATCCAATCGTGAGAAAGCATCAGACAAACCCAAATCAAGGAACATTCTATGAAGCCATGGGACTATGTTCTTCCAAATAAGTCAATGTCATGAAACTTCACAAAGACAGATGATGAACTCGTCCAGATTAAAGGGGACTAAAGACATGACTACTGAATGCAATGTTTGTTCCTGGACTGGAACATGGGCTGTTTAAAAAATAATAATTGTTCCAAAGTACAGTATTGAAACAATCAGCAAAATTTGAATATGGACTCTATTGAATATGGACTAGTTAATGGTGGTATATCAATGCTCAATTTCCTGAACTGGACAATTGCACTGCGGTTTTGTAAGAGAATGCCATTACATACTGAAATATTTAGAGGTAAAGGGTCACGATGTCTTCAAGTTAGTTTCACATGGCTCAACAAATAATGACAAATAACAGTACAAGTAGACACATACAGAGAGATTTGGAGGTCTGTTAGAGTAAGTAGTGTTACCTTAACTAACTCTGTCTCACCAATTACTTGGGCTTATTGTCTTGTCTTCTGAAAAATGTTAATAAGTAAATGTAAATGAAAGTTTATGGAAGTTCATTACACTATTTCTACCATTTTCTTATAGGTTTACTTTTTTTTTCAAAAATAAAGGTTAAGAAGGACACACACACGACACACACACACACAAGACCCACATTCCCACTCAGTATCAGCAACTGTTAAGGAGCAGAATAGGTCTTTAATATTCCTAAGGTATTAACCACTGAATTCTCGAATTGTTTAATATCCATAAGACATTGCATCCCTTGTCAAATGCAGAAAAACATAACTTCCTGAGCAAGAATGTATATGTGACAAGCAGAGAAAACAAAGCCACCTTAAGAGGTAGATACTAGGAATTGGCTGGATGTCCCTTAGTGAGAGGCTTGCTGTAGTGCTCAAAATTCATGACCCACCAAAAATAGAAATGACTGTCAGGGTCACTCACAAAGAGTTGGAATGGCAGTTGTTGAATCTTCAGATGCCAAGAATCCACCTTATTTGGAAATCAGCAGGGGTTCCTTTTTGAGCTCCAGATATTTGGGGTTAGAGTGTTTTGTTTGGGAAGTTAGACGGGTGGTTTAGGAGTCTCAATGAGCTTTTCTAGATGAAGGGACTGGACTGTTTGTGGGGGAGATGGTCAAGGGAGTCAAGGAATAGTTGGGGATTGATAGTTGAAGACGAAAACTAAATGGAGTTCAAATACAGTTCAGCTCGGCCTCCTCTTCCTGCCCATGGTCCAGCAGCAGTTGCTTTCCCTGCAGAAAGGGACTGTTATGTGCACAGGGAACAAAGATGGAATTTACTGCACAGTCATCCATTGTATATAAGTTATTGTGACTAGATGAAAAGAATATGGTATTTCTAAGCCATCTGCCTAGAGAGAGAAATAGCTGTGTAGCAGGCAGTCTTTATAATGGTTTTTATTGTAATGGGATTTTTTTTTTATCAATGTCAGAGGTCAGATGATCTACCAGGTCTCCTATTGAATTTTGGATTTCTCCTTCCATAAGTCATTTTTTTAACGAGATTGGACAACTGGGTGATGTTTACCAGTTGGCATCTGCCCAGCAAGGTGAAAAACTTTATTAATTTGGGAAAATAGTCACATCACTCTTGCTAGAACCCATTCTGCTTTCTTTTTACCTGCACTGTTTTGCTTCAAGTCCTTAAAAATGCCATTTAGGGCCTTTTGAAATCTCATCCTGAAGTATATTTCCAGTCCACACCCTCCCAATTCTGCCACCACCCAATCCCATGCTGCAGTCACTAGAACACCTAAAGTTCTCCAAAAGATATCATACCCTTGGGACCTAGGTCCATGCTCTTTCCTATTTTGTCTTCTAGAAATACTCTCCCTGCCATCTCTACTTAATGAACTCATAGCCATCCTTCAAAGCCCAGCTCAAATATCACCTCTTCTGGAATACCTTCCAAGACTCTTGATCCCTCCTTGATCTCAGGCACAATCAATCACTTCCTTTTCTGTCCTCCAGTGGTACCTTATTTAACCTTCATCATCATTCACACAGTCATCTAGAATTAACTTCCCAGCTAGATTTTTAACAACTTGGGGATAGAGATCCTATTTTATATATCTGCATTCTCTATACCCAGCATAATTAATGCTACATAGTACACAGGTATTCAAAAATGTGTGTTGAAGGAGTGACTCAATCAATGAAGCAATCAACAGCTAGAAAAATTCCAACTATGTGCACTGCCTCACTACAAGCTAAACACTCAACATGTATGAACACAGCATAACAACCTCTGTTTACTGAGTGCCTACTTTCTGCTGGCATGATGCATATATTTTATGTCACATCAACTCTAGTACATGATTATTATGTTCATTTTACAAATGAATAAACCAATTATGTAGGAATCCCCAGTGGCTGAGGTTCTCTCCTTTGTGTCCCTTTGGAAGATATTCTTCAACACCTTTGGGGCAAGAGGGATGGATTAAGGAGGAAATCTGGCCTCCATTCCCTTTCAGCCTATCTCAAAGGCTCTCCCTGGCATCCTCTTGCTGACCAGTGGCCACCGCTAGCTACTAAAGGTAGCTTTGACACAAATAATAATGGCACTCTGCAATCTCGAGGTATCAGTAGTTCTTGGAATCATAGTTTCTCTTCCCCATCACATTCTGAGCCCCTGATTTGACTAGATTTGGAACCAACATTTCTAGAACATGCTACAGGCCATTCTGAAAGGCCTAACCATCAGAACTTAGGGTCAACTCACATGTAAACTTTGCGGTGATTCTCTACAAGCATAGAGAAATGGTTTGGGCTTTTCAGTAATACAGGCTTTCCTGTTGAGCCTATCAGGACCATATTTCAAAGCTCTAGGAAACGCTAGCTCCCATCCATTACCTCTCATGCTCCAACCTTAGCTCTACATGCCATTCCACTAATGATCCCCTGCTACTTGGAAGTCAGAAATTTATTCTTACTCTCTATGTGCCATCCATATTCTTCATCCAAGAAAGTGGCAGGGCTCTTCTTGGTGGCATCAATTGTTAATCAGATTCACACAAATGAAAACCACTTAGAATTTGCCAGTTCACTTGGTAATGCAGGTATTCAGAATGTAAAGGAAAACAAAGGCATAAATAGAAAACAACTGAAATCTCCATCTTCCACAATATTCACATATATTAATAACAGCTAAATAACTCCAACCTTAGCTTGGTGGGGTCTTGTTTTTTTTTCACAGAAGGTTAACTTGCTTGAAAAAAAGAGGAGGAAAGGAAAATGTAATTTGCAGAAAAGAAATCAGGCATTTATTTTATCCAACACACACATTATTCCTCTAGTTTATAGAACTGCTTTCTAATCCTCTGGTGAAAAGGTTTTAAGTGACTGATAATAGAACTAGTCTCCTGGAAACCCCAGCCTACCACCAGTCTGGGGAACTTGGACTCATCTTAGGAAGAGTCCTCCTCTCTAGGTGCCCAGGGGAAGGGGTGAGGTGGTAACTACCTTGTATCTACTTCTAAATGCAAAGCTTCTATATATTTGAATAGACATTTGGCAAAGAATAGCCACAAGAAACCTGAAAAGATGCTCAACGTCATTTGTCACCAGAGAAATACAAATTGACACTAAAATAAGACACCATTTCATACCCACTACAATGGCTATAATAAAAAAAAACAGACAGTAACAAACATGGGTAAGGATGTGGAGAAACTAGAACCCTCCTTACATTGCTGGTGAGTATATAAAATAGTACAGCCAATCTGGAAAACAGTTTAGTAATTTCTTCAAACTTGGAAGCAGAATTTACCCTACAACCCAGCAATTCCACTCCCAAGTACCTACTTCAGAGAAACAAAAACACACATTCAGGGCAATTCGCATGTAAATGTTCATCACAGCACTACTCACAATAGCCAAGATGTGGAAACAACCCAGATGTTCACCGACCCGTGAATGGATAGGTAAAACATGGCATAGCCACAACAACAGAATACTATTCAGCAATAAAAAGGGACGAAATAATGATATATGCAGAACATGAATGACCCTTGAAGGCATGACGTTACATGAAAGAAATCAGATGCAAGCGGCCACCCAGTTGATATGAAATGTCCAGAAAAGGCAACTGTATGGAGACATGAAGCAGATTAGAGGTTGCCTGGGGCTGGGAGTAAGTAGGAAGATGAAGCAGGCACGAAGGATCTTATGGGGGATGCCAGGAACATTCTAAAACTGGAACATGGTGATGGTAGCACAACTTGGTAAATTTACCAAGAAGTCATTCAATTGTACCCATAAAATGGGTGAATTTTATAGTATGTAAAGGGTACCTCAATATAATTGTTTAAAAAATAAGTAAAATAAGTAGTAAATAATAATAATGAGAATAGGATAAAATAAATAGAAACCCTAAAGGAGTTACATTTTACACAGCCCCAGCCTCTCCTTGAGGTCCTAAGCCCCCGTGAGGCCGCTGGGATCCACTAAGCACCCTGGAGGGATGGCAGGGGTGCTTTCCACTGCACTGGCCTGCTCTCCACCACTCTTAATCCCAAGCCCAAATGGGTGTTTTGCAGGATGCTGGGCCATCCAGGGGACAAGTTCCACCAAATGCCTGCTGAATCCCACCATGGCACCACAGCCCAGTGGTGCGTGAGCCAAGCAGTTCTCACACACCACTGGGCTGTGCTGGGATGGGTGCCCTGGGGTGGGGGTGGAGGGTGGGCTTCATGTGGGAAGGCCAGTTCTCATGGTCTCAGGCCACTGGCGTCTTGCCTTATTTCAGGAATACTGGTCCTTCTACTCCCCTCTGCCCATGATCCCAGCTGGCTCCATTTTCTTTCTTAAACAAGATATTTTCTGAGCATCACTATGTGTACTAAGTACTGCATATATTAGTGTTATCATTTACCGAACACTTTTATAGCACTTAGTCAGTGCCAGACACTCTTCTAAGTGCTTTACAAAAGTCGCCTCATTTAATCCTCGTAACAGTGTGAGAATAGGTACACAATTATTATCTCCACTTGAACAGATGATGAAGGAGTGACTTGTCCAAGCTAATCATGCAGAGCCAGGATTTGAACTCAGATGACTGTGCTCTAGAGGCTGGGCTCTTAACTAGTATATACTAAACATACCATTGTACTTCATTCTCCTTCGTGAAGCCTGTGCTTCCATCTGCATTTAGAAACAAGGAGACAGCTAGGATTGGACTGTAGAGTTGCCATTTTCCAGCTGAAGTTTTTACTCCATTATACCGTAACTGCCTCTTCCCAGGCTTTTCTCCTACACCAGTGCTTCTCAAACTTGAATATACATCAGATCCCCTGCATAAATGCCCAGATTTCTGGGCCCCACTCTTACAGTCTTTGAGCAGCTCTGGGGCAGGGCCTGAGAACCCCCAGTTCTAACAAGTTCCCAGGTGATGATGATGCTGATGCTTCTGGCCTGGGGACCACACTCAGAGAACCCCTTTCTACATCAATCCACTGAAACTAACCCCATCCCAGGAGATTCTGTAAAGTGATATATCAGAAAACAAGGTTTTACTATGAAATTAGCCATGCGCTACTCAGGCCAACACCAAGGGCTAAGAAGATTGGGCTCACCCATTCTTTTTTTTGTCTTCCTGCATTTTTAGCTAGGTATAGATCATCCCCAAGAGATGCCTATGCACATTCAAGCTTGAGATGCCTTGCTCTCATTCACCTCTGAAAGCATAGATTTCCTTTTAGAAATCTAAATTTCCCATTTGGCTTCCACTGGCTATTATATACTTAATAAAAACTCAAAATGCCTAATTTGTATTAACTGCTATGAGGCTTAATACAGAAAGGCCAGAGATCTGGGGTCACGGAGACTTGGGTGAAATCTCAGATCCTTTCACTGATACTGTAGACCAAGTATCATATGTAAATATATATGGTGGTGATAAGCATGTACCACAGGGCTTTGGTGTGTTGTTACCTCTAGCTTGTAGAAGTGTCCAGCACATATAGGCACTCAAGAGTTAGGATGTGACTAAAACTCACATAAGAAATGAGTTCAACAGCACGGGAAACAGGCCCCAAATGACAATGGCCTAAACAAGACAGAAGTTTATTTCTGACTCACATAGAAGTCCAAACTGATTTGGTGGCTCCACTCAATGAAGTCATCAAGGGCGGAGGCTTCATCTCTCTTTTGGATCCATCTGCAAGATGGCTCATCCTTAGGACCACATTCCAGCAAGCGGGAAGAAGAGGGACACATCACTTTTGCTCGTATCCCATTTTCCAGAACTTAGTCATATGGCCCCACCTACCTTCATGGGAGGCTGGGAAAGGTACCTAACTACAAATCAAGGGTTTTCTTGTTGCAGAAATAAGGGAGAGTAGATACAGGAGGAAAATTTGCAGTTTCCATACATATATCTTTATATATGATACAGATATGCTGGGATGCCAGAGAAGGAGGTTAAGAAACTGGGAAAAGAACAAGTACAAGCAAGGCACAGTTGTAGTTCTGTGCAGCAACACAAGTCCTGACAGGGGCTCAGCATGTTGAGAGCAGGAAGCAAGGCAGAAAGACCGACGAACGACATCAGGTCAAGGCCACAAGGAGGATCTGCCATTCAGCCAGAGGTCACTGACGGACAAGCAGTCAAGTATCTTCTAGCCTTGATGGGCTGAACCAGCCAATGGGGGTCCAGCCAAACTACAGGCAGGAGGGAGAGCTGGTAGGGACTAGAATGGGCAAGACTGTGACCTTCCCATGAGCCAGATGACCTTTTGTGACAGTAGTAATGGTGGGCTTTCTACTGGTTCTGATTAGGTCCCCCTTGCTTCAGAGAAAAGGCTTTCCTTTCACACCCCTTTACCACCCCAAACAGCCAAAGTCCACAACCTGCCACTTGGGGGATAACAAGGGCCCAAGACCCTTGGCTGGTGGCTTGATTGGGGTGCTGCTGGAGGACTGCTCAGCACTGAGCCCTCACCACAGAACTCCTTACCCTCGAGGTGCAGGGCCCTTTCACTACTGGCCACTCTGAGGTCACAGGATGCTGCACTCCTTTTCACATGCCTCTGCTTCTCCCTCTTCCTGCTTACCCCAGTGCCCAGGCTTCCAGGGCTATACATTGGTGACCTGAGGAACTTCTAAAAATCCTGATGCCTGGGTCCCACCCCAGACCAACTGAATCAGAATTTCATCTCAGCCCCTCAGTCAGATTCTACTGACCCCAGATGGGGCCTGGGCCTCTGTATTTTAAGAAGTTCTTCAAGCTACTCTAATGGGTATCCAGGGTTGAGAACCACTGCTCTATGAGAAAATAAGTCATTCCTGAGAGCCAGGGAACAGATGAGACTTCCATGAGTAAGCAATTGTTGGCAGAAAGGACATAAAATTTGAATCTCCCGGATGTCTGGGTGCTAAGCAATAAACGAGCCCTTCTCTACTGTACAGTGCAAAGGAGTAGCCCTAACTAGGGGCTTCTGTTAAAATGCAGGTTCTGATGTGGGAGGTCTGGAGTGGAGGCTGAGATTCTGCATTTCGGACAAGTTCCCAGGTGCTGCTGCTGCTGGTCCCCCACCATACTTTGAGTGGCAAGGCAATAAGCTATGTCACTTTCAGAATCAGGAGAGACACAGAGTGGCCGAGGGTAAGACTGATGTCATCCCCAGTGCATAATTAGCTTTCTAAGTTCAGCCCCCACAGGCTCTTTATTCCCCCCCACCCCAGGTATTTGGCAAGCCCCAGCACTTTCAGGGTGCAGGGCCTTTGATGCAAGGTGGGCCAGGAATTCTGGCCTTGGCTCATTTGCTTCTGGGCTCCCCTGTAGTAGTTTCCTTCCGTCATCTCTGCCTCTGAGTTTCCCTTGCCTTGTCCTCAGTGCTGTGTGGCCCCTGTTTCCAGCCTATGTTGAACTCACTCCTCTCCTGGTTTTTCAAGCTGCCACCAACCCTGGTCCACCAAATCCCGATTCTCTGGTCCTAAACTCACCTTGTTTAATAGAATGACTCAGTCAGGTTCAGAGTTCTGTGCCTTTAAAGCCAACAGAGACTTTTTAGAACCTTCAAAAGTCCATGTAAACCCCAAACCTGCACAGCACAATTCCAAGATGACCTTACCAATTCCTCCTCTCCCATCTCCATTCACATCAACGCTGATTCTAGATGTGTCCCCAAAACCTTGCTCTTCACATTGAAACTTATCACTGCTCGCTTGTACTTACCTAAGGTCCAATGACTTGCCTTGGCCTTCATGTCTCTCTGTTGTGTCTGGTATCTAGCCTCAGCCTATTCCGTTTCCAGCCCCAATACACACCCCTTGGCACTGACCACTTGAAGCCCCACTACAGAAGCCACGAAGGGACAACTGCACAGCGCCAGCTGCCATCACTCTATTACCCTTGCTGCCTCCCCCTTGTACCTGGCAGCCCCATCTCTTTTACCTACAGAATCCTGCCAGGTAGAACAAGGCACTACAGACTTAGTGCGGTGGTCATTTCATAAAATATACAAATGTTGAATCATTATGTCGTACGCCTGAATCTAACATCATGTTAGATGTCAATTATATCTAAATTTTTTAAATAAATAAATAAATGAGAAATGTATGTGACATGCCTGGCACATATTTTTAAGTGCACAGTTCAATGGTGTTTAGTATACTGGCACACTTTTAATATTAGATGTCATTGTTATTGGTGTTATTATTGGTGTCCCATAATCACCATATTGTGAGCTCCCTAGCTTGTGCTTATTCATCTCTGACTCCTGATAACACCTAGTACTATCCTTTGAACATCAGGGGTGCTAAATAAATGATGTCTGCATAGTCAAAGAAAAAGAGATGTGAAATACACACACACACACGCACACACACACACACACACACACACACACACACAATGGAATATTATTTAACCATGAGAAAGAAGGGAATCCTGCCATTCGTAACAATATGGATGGACCGTGAAGATATTATTCTAAGTGAAATAAGCCAGACAGAGAAAGACAAATACTTCATGGTATCACTTATCTATGGGATCTAAAAAAGTCAAACTCATAGAAACACAGAGTACAAAAATGCTTGCTAGGGCTTGGGGCCAGGGGGTAATAGGGAGTGGCTGGTAAAGGGTACAAACTTTCAGCTCTAAGATGAGTAAAGCCTGAGGGTGTAATGTACAGCATGGTGATTATAGTTGACAACCACTGTGTTGTACAATTGAAATTTACTAAGAAAGCAGAACTTAAATGTTCTCACAAAAAAACATTTAAAAAGACAAATCTGTGAGTTGGCGGATGTGTTAATTAACTAAATTGGGCAATCCTTTTACAATGTATGTGTATATCACATCATCACAATGTACACTTGAAATATCTTACAATTTTGTCAATTATACCTCCATAGAGCTGAAAACAAATCTCAATTCAAGCTTGAGTATTTTAAAGGTGTCAAATCCACAGTGACCATTTATAAACTACATTTAACTACAAAACAAAAGAGAAAGTTTAAGTCATCTCTCAGCAATCACCAACACAGAAGTCACACACACACACACACATATATATATAAAATCATGTGTGCTTATTCAATAACCTCTCATTTTACTACCATGTCTGGAAGAAAGATCGGGAAACTAAAACAGAGAGGCAAATCCCCCACCATTCCAAGCCATCAGCAGACACTCGATGGGCACACAAAGAAACAAACCTACAAATGAACCAAATCTTTGGCTGGCCTGGTATTCAAAACCCAGAGCAGGAAAAGCAATTGTGAAAGTTTTAGAATAAAAATGAGAAAATCAAAACAAAGCACAGAGAGGTGGAGATGATGCAGGATGAGGCTCCTCTTAGCACTGTAGATGATTCCTGGAGGAAAGCCATACAGGGGCCCAACTACGCTATGTCACCGATGCTCTGAAATAGGGAAAATAGAGCTCTCAGAAAATTACCACATAAAATGCCACATCTCCCCAAATACCCAAAGTAAAATTAAAAACCTCAGTTAGAGAATAGCTTTACAGTGAGACCTTCGTGGAGCCAGGGATTTAGGCAGCAATCAACTTGAGTTTGAGAGGCCTAGGCTGGCCACATAGGCATGTTTACATTTTCCCACACTGCACGGTGCTGTGAATTACGGTCAAACTCCAGGTCCCCAGCTGTAAAGTGGAGCACAACATACCCCTACCCCTGCTTCCATACAAGTGCAGACCCCCAACAGAGCCAAGCCCCTCACCTCCTTCCTCCCTGGTCCCCACCCTCCAGATTCCCCGAGGGCAAAATTTAGGATCTCAGTTATTGAAAAACTCACTACCAATCAGAAGAAAGACTGCAATGGAAAAAACAGCTTCTTTATCCTTGCTGGTTCTCAGCTTTTACAAGAGCTTGTTTATAGTGGAGTATAAATTAACCCAAGAAATTGAAATTGGATATAGCTCAGGCCTCTAAGGGTGACCCAAGTGGGCGGTGATCAGGGAAAGGCTGCCCAGTCTTGTCGGAATTCTGGGAGGGTTTGTGAGCAGGGGCCGAGCATGAGCTGACTACCCCGAGGCAGTCAGCCTCCTGCCTCCTCCTGGCCCTCTGGCCTCCCCCCATGGGGTCTGCAGCCACCAGCCTGGAGGAAAGCATGCAGCCTCCTGCCCCAAGCTGCCATCTGCCTGCACCCAGGCTCGCTTTCAGCTGCTGAAATCAGAGGGGCCCTTTGGAATTGCTAACACTGAACTTCTTCCTTCACAGAGAGAGAATTCAGAGCCTGCCAGAGGCAAAATTACCAAGTACACAGAGTTCATCTCTTTGCAACCCCTCTCCCTCTTTTCCAGCTGACATTTGCTCTTTAATAGCTGCTTCTGAGCCTCACTGCCCCTCACTGCCCATGATATCAGGAGAAGGCTACCTTCTCAGCCCCCGCCCGGGCCTAGCACAGTGACCACTGAGTGCTGCGAGCCCTCTCCTTTAGGGTCTGCAGGGAAGCCCCACTGAGAGGAAACACCATCCACGTGCTTCCTCAAGAGGCCAGCAGCTCTCTGAAATGAAATCCTCCAGTGTGATCAAGTGAACGCATTCACTCACAGATTAAAC
>JAVSCE010005694.1:0-79492 GCA_032199065.1 Smutsia gigantea
GGTCCATCTGTTCTAGTGTGTTGTTCAGTGCCTCTGTGTCTTTACTTATTTTCTGTCTCATTGATCTGTCCTCTGGAGTGAGTGGTGTGTTGAAGTCTCCTAAGATGAATGCATTGCTGTCTATTTCCTCCTTTAATTCTGTTAGTATTTGTCTCACATATGCTGGCGCTCCTGTGTTGGGTGCATATATATTATAATGGTTATATCTTCTTGTTGGACTGACCCCTTTATCATTATGTAATGTCCTTCTTTATCTTTTGCTACTTTCTTCGTTTTGAAGTCTATTTTGTCTGATGCAAGTACTGCAACACCTGCTTTTTTCTCTTTGTTTGCATGAAATATCTTTTTCCATCCTTCACTTTTAGTCTGTGTATATCTTTGGATTTGAGGTGAGTTTTTGTAGGCAGCATATAGATGGGTCTTGCTTTTTTATCCATTCTGTTACTCTGTGTCTTTTGATTGGTGCATTCAGTCCATTTAACATTTAGGGTGATTATTGATAGGTATGTACTTATTGCCATTGCTGGCTTTAGATTCGTGGTTACCAAGGGTTCAAGGGTTGCTTCTTTACTATCTAACAATCTAACTTAACTTTCTTGTTAAGTTATTGTAAACACAGTCTGATGTTTCTTTCTTTCTCCCCCTTCTTATTCCTCCTCCTCTATTCTTTCTATAATAGGTGTTTTATTCTTTGCCTTTAGTTAGTATTTGGATGGACTGCTTTCTTTGCTATGGTTTTATTTTCTCTGGTGACATCTTTTTAGCCTTAGGTGTGCTTCCATCTAGAGCAGTCCATTTAAGATATCCTGTAGTGGTGGTTTATGAGAGGCAAACTCTCTCAACTTTCTTTTATCTGGAAATTGTTTAATCCCTCCATCATATTTAAATGATAATCGTGCTGGATACAATATTCTTGGTGCGAGGCCCTTCTGTTTCATAACGTTAAATATATCATGCCATTCTGTTCTGGCCTGTAAGGTTTCTGTTGAGAAGTCTGATGATAGTCTGATGGGTTTTCCTTTGTAGGTGATCATTTTTCTCTCTCTAGCTGCCTTTAATACCCTGTCTTTATCTTTGATCTTTGCCATCTTAATTATTATGTGTCTTGGTGTTGTCTTCCTTGGGTCCCTTGTGTTGGGAGATCTGTGAGCTTCGGGGGACTGCGAGACTACTTCCTTTCCCAGCGAGGGAACGTTTTCAGCAATTATTTCTTCAAAGACACTTTCTATCCCTTTCTCTCTCTCTTCTTCCTCTGGTACTCCTATAATGCGAATATTGTTCCGTTTGGATTGGTCACACAGTTCTCTTAATATTCTTTCATTCCTAGAAATCCTTTTATCTCTCTCTGCCTCAGCTGCTCTGTACTCCTGTTCTCTGTTTTCTATTCCATTAACAGTCTCTTGCATCTCATCCATTCTGCTGTTAAGCCGTCGATCGCTTGTCTGATTTCTGTATTGTCTTTCCTCAGTTCCCTCACTTCCTCCCTCAGCTCTTGCACATTTCTCTGTAGGTCCATCAGCATGGTTATGACTTTTATTCTGAATTCTTTTTCAGGGAGGCTGTGCATTTCCATCCCTTCAGACTCCCTCTCTGGGGTTGTCTGGTTGATTTTGGTCTGAAACATATTCCTGTCTTTTCATGGCTATAGTATTCATCACTGATAGTTGCCACGTATGTCAGCTGGGTCTTTAAGACTTTAAAAAGAGAAGAAAAAAAAAGAAAAAAAGAAGAAAGAAAGAAAAAAAGAAAGAAAAGAAAAAACAAACAAACAAACAAAAAAACAAAAACACCCACCGGACGTAGATTCTGTGGGAATGCTGTAGGTGGCGCTATTGCCCCACTATTCCACAGCTGTGGCTGCGCTGCTCCGCAGGGCCCTTTATCGCTCTGGCAGGGGTGGGAATGAATAGGAGGCTGTTGATCTCAGTGAGAAGTGTAAGTATGGCTACGCTTCCTCAGTCACCAGCTAAGGCGTCTGAAACTCCCCAGGACTCCCAGCCTGCTGGGCTGAGTGTGCTGGGGCGATCCGGCTCCTCCGCTGGGCTCCTGTCTCTTTAAGACCGCTGAAGAAAGCGCGCGCTTTTTTTTTCCTTCCCGGGAGCCGGCTGCAAGCACCCTGGCGCGTTCCCCGCTCAGATCCTGCCCCTCTGTCTCTCCAATCTCCGCTGCACTGCGCAATGTGGGTCAGCGCTCCCCGCGCAGATCCCCGGGGCTGGCTACTTCGCGGGGTGCACTTCCACTCCCTCCCGGCTCTGAATCCTCTCCTCCCGCCGGTGCGCTGGGGTGGGGGAGGGCTCGGGTCCCGCCGGGTTGCGGCTCCGTATCTTACCCGCCTCTTGGGGTGCCGAGTCCTCTCGGGTGTAGCTGCACGCTGTGCGCTTTCCTGTGTATTCTCGTCTCTCTTTTAGGAATAGATGTATTTGCTCTGTTTTTTTGTAGATAAATATAGTGTTTGGAGGAGATTTCTGCCGCCCTGCTCACACCGCCATCTTCCCGGAAGTCCCACATTAATTTTTGAACAATTTGAGAGTAAGGTACATATGTTATAACTCTTTACCCCTCAGTACTTTAGGTTGTATTCCCCACGAATAGGAATAATCTCTTGCATAACCACAGTGTGCTTATCCACCTCAGGAAATTCAGTGTTGACATAACCTTGGGTCTAGCCTACTAGTGGGTGTTCCTGCTCAGTCAGGTGACCCACTCATGGCCTGTATAACATCGTTTCCTCCACTGCAGGATCCAGTCTGGGGTCACGTACTGCATTCAGTTGTCACGGCTCTGTACCTCCTTCAACCTGGAACCATTCTTCAGCCTTTCTTGCTCCTTTTTTGACATTGACATTATTGAGGACTAGAGGTCCCCTCTTTTTAACAGAACATTCCTCACTTTGGGTTTGTGTAATGGTTCATCATCTTTCAATTGGGGCTGTACACCCATGGCTGGAACCTTACAAAAGTGATGTCAAGTCCTCCTCAGGACATCACATCAGGAGACACATGGCATCCAGCTGCCCCCATTGGGGAAGTTCAATTTGATCATTTGGTCAAGGTGTTGCCCAATTTCTCTGCTATATAATTACTATTTTTTCCTTTGTAACTAATAAGGCTTCTGTGGGGAGACACTCTAAGACATGCCAATGTCTTGCTCCTCAGCAAATTTCCCCACCCTCAGATTTAGCACCACTGAGAGCTCTTGTCTGAACCAACCTCTCTGATGGCTGGACAGTGATCTTCCGCTGCAGTGCCCCCTCAACACTGCCTGCTGGCCTCTTGTATTCCCTGTAAGCGGAGCCCTTCTCTAACCCCCATCTGTCTTATCATCTGGCTGGCTGGCTGGCTGTCATCTATATGGACTCATGGATCTCATTTTTCCCCAATGGTTTATGATTCATTCCTGTTCTTAATTATGTTTGTGTCCAAATTGTCCCAGATTTGCTCAGTGGAAGTCCCTTGCAGCTGGCTTAGAAATTTTTTTTTTTAATTGAAGTAGAGTTGATACACACTATTATTATTGTATTGCTTTCAAGTATACAACATAGTGATTCAAGAGTGATCTGCATTATTAAATGCTCACCACAAGTAGTGCAGTTACTGTCTGTCTCAAAAGAAGTTCTTTCTGATGCCTGTCTTAACCCTCGCCTCCCACGTCCTACCCCCCAACATTCTCTGTCCCGACCCCTTTGAAGATCAGACCTCACCTCAGCCCAGACAGCTTCCTGTCCTAGGCCCGCCTGGCCCCAGGGAGCAGGCAACGACTGGCTGTGCAGCTGTGCTTTTGCTTCAGAGGACATGGTTTCGTGGTTGACAAGGTGGAGTGAAGTGAGTTCCTCTGCGGTGCAGTGGGTTACCATGGCAGGTTTTGACTTAATCAAAGAGAAACTGTGGACCATTGGTCAGATAATAAATTTGTCATCTCTGGTTGGACCAGGCCCCACTTGCTGGGCCACCATTTTAGCTGGGTAGTAGTCAGTAAAGACTGTGGAGCAAGGTTTGTGAGCCTCAGCCTTACATGTGGAGCTTGCCTGGAGAAGGGCGGACCTCCCCAGACCATGCGGATAGGTGCTGAGAGCCCCACCCAGGGCCTTTCCCATCCTCCCCTGCTCTCGGCCACTTCCCACCTCCCAGTGTACTTATTAAAGAACCAACTACTTAACAATTATTTACAAAGAAGCCCCATTACACTGGAAATATTGGTGTAGACAAAAAGCTGCTAAAACTTGAGGAAGATTTTTTAGAAGACTTTGGTCTGGAGGCCTCTGCTGAGTAGAAGGATGAATGTCTAGTGCAGCCATGAGAAAGCAACAGTGTGGAAAGAGCCAGGGCTCCATGGCTCTAAAGGCGCAAATCCTGGGATGAGGATTCACAGCAGTAGAAACTTCCAACTTCCCTTTCACCAGATTTTGTAACAAAAACTTCTGGAAAATGTCATGCTCTACACAACTACTTGGCTTCCCCTGCTCTCCATGGGTCTGGAGACCCAGGATAGGGTGGAAGTGGGACAATGGAGAAGGGAGTCCCAGAAGGGCGGCCCACTGTGTGCGCTCGCCAGGCGCTTCCCACATGTCACCTGAGGGCTGCCGATTCACCATCGTCACCTTCCCAGGAGGGAGTGGGAGGGAGCAAAATGGGAGGAAGGATTGGCAGCGGGGGCGGGGGCGGCAGTCAGCAGAGGAAGGAAACAGCTAAAATGAAGACCCAACAGGAGGGGTGGGGCAGAAGGAATCACCTGAATCCCAGGTAATTAAACCTCTTAGAAAATCAAGGGGTGACTAAGAACGCTGAAGAATCGTGACCACAGAACTCTTCCAGACTCTTCCTGGAAAATGAAGAACATTACCTATTCCTTTCATCTTGGTAGTTTCCCTCTCAGATTACAAAAGTGACACATGTACTTCAACTCTGTAAATACACTAAAACTATTGAATTGTCTGGTTTAAAGGGTGAATTTTATGGGATGTAAATTATATCTCAACAGAGTGGTTTAAAATAAATATACAAATAGAATTTTTTTTTTAATATAATTTATTTTATTATCATTAATTTACAATTACATGTGCAATATTACGATTATTAAACTACCCCTTCATCAGGTCCCCACCACCAACCCCATTACAGTCACTGTCCATCAGCGTAGTGAGATGCTATAGAATTACTACTTGTCTTCTCTGAGCTGTACTGCCCTCCCCGTGCCCCCCCAACATTACATTTGCTAATCGTAATGCCCCTTTTTCCCTCTTATCCCTCCCTTCCCGCCCATTTTCCCCAGTCCCTTTCCCTTTGGTAACTATTAGTCCGTTCTTGGGTTCTGTGAGTCTGCTGCTGTTTTGTTCCTTCAGTTTTTTTCTTTGTTCTTATACTCCACATATGAGTGAAATCATTTGATACTTGTCTTTTTCGGCTTGGCTTATTTCACTGAGCATAATACCCTCTAGCTCCATCCATGTTGTTGCAAATGGTAGGATTTGTTTTCTTCTTATGGCTGAATAATATTCCATTGTGTATATGTACCACATCTTCTTTATCCATTCATCTACTGATGGACACTTAGGTTGCTTCCATTTCTTGGCTATTGTAAATAGTGCTGCAATAAACATAGGGTGCATCTGTCCTTTTCAAATTGGGCTGCTGCATTCTTAGGGTAAATTCCTAGGAGTGGAATTCCTGGGTCAAATGGTATTTCTATTTTGAGTTTTTTGAGGAACCTCCATACTGCTTTCCACAATGGCTGAACTATTTGCATTCCCACCAGCAGTGTAGGAGGGTTCCCTTTTCTCCACATCCTCGCTAACATTTGTTGTTGTTTGTGTTTTGGATGTTGGCCATCCTCACTGGTGTGAGGTGATATCTCATTGTGGTTTTAATCTGCATTTCTCTGATGATTAGCGATGTGGAGCATCTTTTCATGTGCCTGTTGGCCATCTGAATTTCTTCTTTGGAGAAGTGTCTATTCATGTCCTCTGCCCATTTCTTAATTGGATTATTTGCTTTCTGTTTGTTAAGGTGCGTGAGTTCTTTATATATTTTGGATGTCAACCCTTTATCAGATACGTTTTTATGAATATATTCTCCCATACTGTAGGATGTCTTTTTGTTCTACTGATGGTGTCCTTTGCTGTACAGAAGCTTTTCAGCTTGATATAGTCCCACTTGTTCATTTTTGCTTTTGTTTCCCTTGCCCGGGAGATATGTTCATGAAGAAGTTGCTCATGTTTATGTCCAAGAGATTTTTGCCTATGTTTTTTTCTAAGAGTTTTATGGTTTCATGACTTACATTCAGGTCTTTGATCCACCTTGAGTTTACCTTTGTGTATGGGGCTAGACAGTAGTCCAGTTTCATTCTCTTACATGTAGCTGTCCAGTTTTTCCAACACCAGCTGCTGAACAGGCTGTCATCTCCCCATTGTATATCCAAGGCACTTTTATCAAATATTAATTGACTGTATATGTTTGGGTTAATGTTTGGATTTTCTATTCTGTTCCACTGGTCTGTGGGTCTGTTTTTGTGCCAATACCAAATTGTCTTGATTACTGTGGCTTTGTAGTAGAGCTTGAAGTCAGGAGTGTAATTCCCCCTGTTTTATTCCTCCTTCTCAGGATTGCTTTGGCTATTCGGGGTCTTTTGTGGTTCCATATGAATTTTAGAATTATTTGTTCCAGTTCATTGAAGAAAGCTGTTGGTAGTTTGATAGGGATTGCATTGAATCTGTAGATTGCTTTAGGTAGTATAGCCATTTTGACAATATTTATTCTTCCTAGCCAAGAGCATGGGATGCATTTCCATTTGTTAGTGTCCTCTTTAATTTCTCTTAGGAGTGTCTTGTAGTTTTCAGAGTACAGGTCTTTCACTTCCTTCGTTATGTTTATTCCTAGGTATTTTATTCTTTTTGATGTAATTGTGAATGGAATTGTTTTCTGAATCCTCTTTCTGTTAGTTCATCATTAGTGTATAGGAAAGCAACAGATTTCTGTGTGTTAATTTTGTATCCTGCAACTTTGCTGAATTCAGATATTAGTTCTAGTAGTTTTGGAGTGGAGTCTTTAGGGTTTTTTATGTACAGTATCATGTCATCTGCAAATAGTGACAATTTGACTTCTTCTTTACCAATCTGGATGCCTTGTATGTCTTTGTTTTGTCTGATTGCTGTGGCTAGGACCTCCAGTACTATGTTGAATAACAGTGGAGAGAGTGGGCATCCCTGTCTTGTTCCCGATCTTAGATGAAAAGCTTTCAGCCTCTCACTGTTAAGTATGATGTTAGCTGTGGGTTTGTCATATATAGCCTTTATGATGTTGAGGTACTTGCCGTCTATACCCATTTTGTTGAGAGTTTTAATCAGGAATGGATGCTGAATTTTGTCAAATGCTTTTTCAGCATCTATGGAGATGATCATGTGGTTTTTGTTCTTCTTTTGTTGATGTGGTGGATGATGTTGATGGATTTTCGAATGTTGTACCATCCTTGCATCCCTGGGATGAATCCCACTTGATCATGGTGTATGATCCTCTTGATGTATTTTTGAATTCGGTTTGCTAATATTTTGTTGAGTATTTTTGCATCTACGTTCATCAGGGATATTGGTCTGTAATTTTCTTTTTTGGTGAGGTCTTTGCCAGGTTTTGGTATTAGAGTGATGCTGGCTTCATAGAATGAGTTTGGAAGTATTCCCTCCTCTTCTATTTTTTGGAAAACTTTAAGGAGAATGGTGTTATTTCTTCTCTATATGTCTGGTAGAATTCAGAGGTGAATCCATCAGGCCCAGGGGTTTTGTTCTTGGGTAGTTTTTTGATTACCAATTCGATTTCGTCACTGGTGATTGGTCTGTTTAGTTTTTCTGTTTCTTGCTTGGTCAGTCTTGGAAGGTTGTATTTTTCTAAGAAGTTGTCCATTTCTTCTATGTTTTCCAGCTTGTTAGCATATAGATTCTCATAATATTCTCTTATAATTCTTTGTATTTCTGTGGGGTCCGTCGTGATTTTTCCTTTCTCATTTCTGATTGTGTTTATGTGTGTAGATTCTCTTTTTCTCTTAATGAGTCTGGCTAGGGGTTTATCTATTTTGTTTATTTTTTCAAAGAACCAGCTCTTGGTTTCATTGATTTTTTCTATTGTTTTATTCTTCTCAATTTTATTTATTTCTTCTCTAATCTTTATTATGTCCCTCCTTCTGGTGACTTTGGGCCTCATTTGTTCTTCTTTTTCCAATTTCAGTAATTGTGTCTTTAGACTATTCATTTGGGAATGTTCTTCCTTCTTTAAATAGGCCTGGATTGCAATATACTTTCCTCTTAGAACTGCCTTTGCTGCGTCCCACAGAAGTTGTGGTTGTGTTGTTGTTGTCATTAGTCTCCATATATTCTTTGATTTCTGTTTTGATTTGGTCGTTAACCCATTGATTAATTAGGAGAGTGTTGTTAAGTCTCCATGTATTTGTGAGCCTTTTTGATTTCTTTCTAAAATTTATTTCTAGTTTTATACCTTGGTGATCTGAGAAGTTGGTTGGTAGGATTTCAATATTTTTGAAATTACTGAGGTTCTTTTTGTGGCCTAGTATGTGGTCTATTCTGGAAAATGTTCCATGTGCACTTGAGAAGAATGTGTATCCTGTTGCTTTTGGGTGTAGAGTTCTGTAGATGTCTGTTAGGTCCATCTGTTCTAGTGTGTTGTTCAGTGCCTCTGTGTCTTTACTTATTTTCTGTCTGGTTGATCTGTCCTCTGGAGTGAGTGGTGTGTTGAAGTCTCCTAAGATGAATGCATTGCTGTCTATTTCCTCCTTTAATTCTGTTAGTATTTGTCTCACATATGCTGGCGCTCCTGTGTTGGGTGCATATATATTTATAATGGTTATATCTTCTTGTTGGACTGACCCCTTTATCATTATGTAATGTCCTTCTTTATCTTTTGCTACTTTCTTCGTTTTGAAGTCTATTTTGTCTGATACAAGTACTGCAACACCTGCTTTTTTCTCTTTGTTGTTTGCATGAAATATCTTTTTCCATCCCTTCACTTTTAGTCTGTGTATATCTTTGGATTTGAGGTGAGTTTCTTGTAGGCAGCATATAGATGGGTCTTGCTTTTTTATCCATTCTGTTACTCTGTGTCTTTTGATTGGTGCATTCAGTCCATTTACATTTAGGGTGATTATTGATAGGTATGTACTTATTGCGATTGCTGGCTTTAGATTCGTGGTTACCAAGGGTTCAAGGGTTGCTTCTTTACTATCTAACAATCTAACTTAACTTTCTTGTTAAGTTATTGTAAACACAGTCTGATGTTTCTTTATTTCTCTCCCTTCTTATTCCTCCTCCTCCATTCTTTCTATAATAGGTGTTTTATTCTTTGCCTTTAGTTGGTATTTGGATGGTCTGCTTTCTTTGCTATGATTTTTTTTCCCTCTGGTGACATCTTTTTAGCCTTAGGTGTGCTTCCATCTAGAGCAGTCCATTTAAGATATCCTGTAGTGGTGGTTTATGAGACGCAAATTCTCTTAACTTTCGTTTATCTGGAAATTGTTTAATCCCTCCATCATATTTAAATGATAATCGTGCTGGATACAATATTCTTGGTTCGAGTCCCTTCTGTTTCATTACGTTAAATATATCATGCCATTCTCTTCTGGCCTGTAAGGTTTCTGTTGAGAAGTCTGATGATAGTCTGATGGGTTTTCCTTTGTAGGTGATCTTTTTTCTCTCTCTAGCTGCCTTTAATACCCTGTCTTTATCTTTGATCTTTGCCATCTTAATTATTATGTGTCTTGGTGTTGTCTTCCTTGGGTCCCTTGTGTTGGGAGATCTATGAGCTTCGGTGGACTGCGAGACTACTTCCTTCCCCAGCGAGGGAAAGTTTTCAGCAATTATTTCTTCAAAGACACTTTCTATCCCTTTTTCTCTCTCTTCTTCCTCTGGTACTCCTATAATGCGAATATTGTTCCGTTTGGATTGGTCACACAGTTCTCTTAATATTCTTTCATTCCTAGAAATCCTTTTATCTCTCTCTGCCTCAGCTGCTCTGTACTCCTGTTCTCTGTTTTCTATTCCATTAACAGTCTCTCGCATCTCATCCATTCTGCTGTTAAGCCCGTCGATCGCTTGTCTGATTTCTGTATTGTCTTTCCTCAGTTCCCTCACTTCCTCCCTCAGCTCTTGCACATTTCTCTGTAGGTCCATCAGCATGGTTATGACTTTTATTCTGAATTCTTTTTCAGGGAGGCTGTGCATTTCCATCCCTTCAGACTCCCTCTCTGGGGTTGTCTGGTTGATTTTGGTCTGAACCATATTCCTCTGTCTTTTCATGGCTGTATAATTTGGTCACTGATAGTTGCCACGTATGTCAGCTGGGCTCTTTAAGACTTTAAAAAGAGAAGAAAAAAAAAGAAAAAAAGAAAAAAGAAGAAAAAAAAAAAAAGAAAGAAAAGAAAAAACAAAAACAAAACAAAAAACAAAACAAAACAAAAAAAACAAAAAAATGCCCACCGGACGTAGATTCTGTGGGAATGCTCTAGGTGGCGCTATTGCCCCACTATTCCACAGCTGTGACTGTGCCGCTCCGCAGGGCCCTTTATCGCTCTGGCAGGGGTGGGAACGAATACAAATAGAATTTTAAAAATAACCCATGCTTATCACAAAAGACTTACAAGGCTTAGAAAATATAGAAATATGGAAAGAAAATGAAATTTTAATCTCCCTTAGTGATAATGACTTAAAATTTAGTGTGTTTCATTCTTCTATTGCTAATGCTTACATAGTTGAGATAATGTTATATGGGCACAGCTTTGTAGTCTATTTCATTTATTTAACTTGATCACAAAATATTTTCCCCATGGTATTAAAACCTCTTCTGGTACTTCTTTTTAATGGCTGCATCATATTCCACCCTATGGCTCTTGGATTTGCCTTACTGTTACCCTGTGGAGAGATGTTTAGATGGTTTCTAATTTTTGATGCTGTGGTAGACTTCTTTGTGAGACCATGGGCAGACGTCGTTGCCCGGAGATAGGTCATCCCACAGGGCGGTTGTGGTGTGCAGATTAGAAGGTATGCATTAAGTACTGACACAAAGCAAATGTTTGTTAATGGCCTTTTTCTTCACTTCTCAAAATAGTTTGAAAGAAACATCCTGACATGCTGCCTTCCCCTGCTGACAGGGCCCCCTGAAGACCATGTAGTCGAAAGACCCCACGCTGGTGTCCAGGGCCATGCGCACTCTGCTGCGCGTGTGAGGCCCGGCCCGCTGGCCTCCATCTCTCTTGCTTAGGCGTGCCCCTCGGCGACCTGCCTTTTCTCAGCTAAGCCTACACTCTGGGTGCCTAATTCCTAGCGAAAACCCCTCCTCTTGCCTGTCAATCATGCATAGGGCTGGACAAGGTCCTCTTCTAGGAACATCTCTGGCTGCAGTCAGGGCGTGGGCGGTGCTGGTGGTCCTGTGGGTCTCAGCTCAGATGCTGCCTCTGCAGGGAGACCTACCCTGGCTCTCTGGCCACAGAAGACTTCTGTTCTCACATGGACTTCCTATACCATCTTCACAGCCCTTGTCATTCCTAGAAGTGTTGGTGTGTCCTATGTTCACTGTCTGACTGTCCAGCCCCTGTGCCCCACCCTCCCGCACAGACCAGAACATGAGCTACCGACAGCGGACCTGGTCCTGGAGGGGCTGGAGCAGGGCCAGGCTCAGTGTGGGCCCCACCTGCTCCACTGTCCCTGGGCTCCCATTTGCCTGAACTACTGCAGCCCTCAGAGTCCTTCGTAGGTGTTCTCAACTAAATAATAATAACAATAATAAATTGTAAGCACAACTAACTTCACAAAAGAATTATATACTGAAATCTCAGTATAAAAAATTCCATAGTCTGGAGAGTAATTTTGCCCCAAATTTGTTGCTGTCTTGTACTGTTCACCAATTGTTCAGCAGTTTTTAGGTTTTTTACCTAGCTGGACCTTAAGCTCTTTGAACCACGTGACAGTGCTACCTATGCCTAATGAACCATTCACAAATATAAAGAAGTATACATTGTGAGTGCAGGTTCTTAAGTCAGACCTGAGGTCAGAAGCCCAGCCCTGCCACTTGGGGGCTGACCGTAGGCAAGTGGCTTCACTTCTCCAAGTCTCAGTTTCCCCATCTACTGGAGGTGTTCACATAGAAGGTCCCCTTCCTGCCGGCAAGCTCAGCTCCAGTTCGGGTGAGCAAATTATTTCAGTTTGCTTGAGATGTTCCTAGATTTAGGCCGAGAGTGCCATGTCCCAGGAAACCCTCAGTCCTGGGCAAACGGGATGGCTGGCCCACCCCAGTCCACCTGGCACGTGAAAGTCCATTTGCCCAGAGAAACAATGTGAAACACTTTGGCCTCAGATCCCCTTTACAAGCTTACAAATTATTGAGGACTGCAGTTAGCTTGTGTTTTTGATGTTTCTATCATCAAATATTTACTTTAGAAATCTATAAACTAACAAGTAAAAAATATTTAATTTATTCTAAAAGAATAATAAGTTGACTACACATTAACATAAATAACATATTTTTGTGGAAAAAAACCCTATTTTTTGGAAGCCTAAAATATGTAGGGAAAAGAGTGTCATTGTACATGTCTCTAAATCTCTTTAATGTCTGGCTTCATAGACATCAGCTGGATTTTCCTACCTGCTTCTGCATTCAGTCTGTTGAGGTGCATTGTTTTAGTTGAAATGCATGAAGAGAATCTGGCTTTATGCAGATACATAGAATGAAAAAGGCAGGACTATTTTCACAGCCTTTTCAGCTAATGGTGGATATTCTTTTTGATTCTGTACCTGTGTACAAGTGGGAGTTTCTTGAAGTTGATTGCAATGTGGAATCTGAAACCACATCAATGAACTTTTCACCTTCTGTACACTTGTGAGCAAATGCGAGTTGAAAAGGCAAATAATGTCTTGGGATTATTGTGTGAAGAGTCTTGGACTTCCAGGGGTTTCCAGCCATGCCGAGAACGCTCCCAAGGGCTCACCAAGACCTACAGCTGCTCGTGCGGTCAGGGTGGTAGGCAGATGTGTGTGCATCTCAAGGTGGGTCAGAACTACCCCTCTGGCTGGGGGACTGCCAGTGGGCACCTCTCACATGGGAGCACTCCATGAGTGGTCGGGGCTCCTGTTCCCCCGTATGGCTGAGTTAGTTCCTGGCAGTTCCAAGTTACCTATTCCCAGGGGATTCTGAATGTTGGAGTTTGGGTAAGCCGCTGCTTGTGTCAGAGATGAGGAAGGCAGCCCCCAGAGGGACAGGGCCGGTGGCTCAAACTGCACAGCAAGGTGGTGGTTGAGTCGGCTCTGACTCCACGTCCGGGCTCCCTCCTGATGAAACCACCTCTTCAGGCTGTGAGCTAAACAGGCCCTTGCCGTAGGTCTGACAGCTTTTCCCTCCCAGGCCCCCTGTTACTATTGCTCCTTCAACCCTAGGAATATGTGGCCATCAATGGTCCTGCTTGATCTACTGTAAATCTGACTGCCAGGGTTTCTGGTCAGGGCTGCCTAACTAGGGCTCCCTGCCTAATTAGGGCTCGGGCAAGGAAATTTGGTGAGGCAGTTAGTATATCAGTCACCTGCTGTTCTGTAACAAATTACCCCAACATGCACTTCCTTAAAACAACAACCATTTGTCATCTCACAATATCTGTAGGCCAGGATTCCAGGCATGGGGCTCAGCTCAGAGTCTCCCAGACTGCAGGCATTGCAAGGCTCAACTGGGGGAGGGTCCCATCCCAGCCACACATGCGGCTGCTGGCTGGTCTCAAGGCCAGAGGCCAGGTCCATACCGAGTGGGCCTTTCCACAGGGTAGCCCCCTTCAGAGCCAGTGAGGGAGACAGGCAGCATGGAAGATGAAAACTGTAGCCTCTTCATAACCTACTCTCAGACGTGACATCCCGTCTCTTTTGCTGTATTCAGTTGGTTAGAAGTGAGTCACTGGGTCCAACCCACAGTCCACAGAGGAGTAATGCCAGGAGCAGGGGTCATGGGGCACCATGAGGCTGCCTGCCACACCAGGGGAGAGGGATTTTCTTTGTGATGCAGGAAATAGAACAGAGTCCCTAGGGTTTTTAATTTTTTTTATTATTTTTATTTTGGTATTATTAATGTACAATTACATGAGCAAAACTATGGTTACTAGACTCCCCCTATTATCAAGTCCCCACCACATACCCCATTACAGTCACTGTCCATCAGCGTAGTATGATGCTATAGAATCACTACTTCTCTTCTCTGTGCTATACTGCCTTCCCTGTGTCCCACGTGTGCAAATCGTAACGCCCCTTTTCCTCCCTTATCCTTCCCTTCTGATCCATCCTCTCCAGTCCCTTTCCTTTGCTAACTGTTAGTCCGTTTTTGGGTTCTGTGAGTCTGCTTCTGTTTTGTTCCTTCAGTTTTGCTTTGTTCTCATGCTCCACAGATGAGTGAAATCATTTGATACTTGTCTTTCTCCGCCTGGCTTATCTCACCGAGCATAATACCCTCTAGCTCCATCCATGTTATTGCAAATGATAGGATTTGTTTTATTCTTATGGCTGAATAATATTCCATTCTGTATATGTACCACCTCTTCTTTATCCATTCATCTACTGATGGACACTTAGATTGCTTCCATTTCTTGGCTATTGTAAATAGTACTGCGATAAACATAGGGGTGCATATGTCTTTTTCAGACTAGGCTCCTGCATTCTTCGGGTAAATTCCTATGAGTGGAGAGGATTAAAGATGGCAGTGTGAGAGGTGAGACAGAGGCTTCCTCCTAAAACCTCATATAATACAAAAATATAACTAATACAACTCATCCTGAAAGAGCAATAGGAAAGAGGACTGCACCAAACTGCATACACCTGGAGAAAAGAATAAACCTCATTGAACAGGGAAATGTACCAAAGCCGTGGCTGGGTGGGACCCAAGCCCTTCCCCCACCCCAGCACAGTGGAGGGAGGAAGAGAAACAGAGCAGGGAGGGAGTGGAGGCCTGGGACTACTGAATACCTAACTCCGGAGATCTGATCTGGGAGCACAAACCTACATTTCATGGTGTTTTCATGGTACTCTTGTGATTAGGGGGTTGGAAAGCTAAGACAGGCAGAATACCTGGAGAGACTGAGATTGCAGCCACTTGTGGAAAGCAGGGATCCATATCCGGCTGCTCTGGGACAAAAGAAATGTAGGCAGTCTGAGAGACTTCCTAACACCAAGAGGGCTGCTAAAGGGGCAAGGATTGCACAGAGCTTATTGCTCAGGAGAAAGGATGGGTAGACAAAAATGTCCGGGTGCACACTGCCCAGCAGGTTGGGAACGTACATGACCTCCAGGAGCCCCAGCTCCATGGCTGGCTACACAGTTCCAAGGACCCCCTCCATGATAAGCAGCCAACAGCCCCACCTGGCTTGCAAACCGGCAAATCCTACCCTGGCGTTAGGCCGGCCAGAGGGAAGCCCTGTCTACAGCAACTACAAATGCAAAGCATAGAGGCTTATACCTGTGTGCTCGGCCCACTGGTTCTGGCAGTGGAGGCAGGCATAGCAGCTGGGAAGCAGGAAACAGCTCTTTCCTCCCCCCAGGCACCAATACCGCTCCCCTGTGACCCCCGACATTGCTTCAGGGGCTGAGCAGCTCCAGAGAGTAGAGCTTCTGGGTACTAGAGGGCACCATATACAAATATGAAATGCCAAAGGAACTTGGTTCAAAGTAAAATTATGAATATTAATACAACCCCTGAGAAAAATTCAAAGGAAATCAACTTCATGAATCTTCCTGAAAGGGATTTCAAAATAAAAATCATTAACATGCTCATGGAGGTACAGAAAAATATTCAAGAACTCAGGAAGGAATTCCGGTCAGAGATCCAATCATTATGGAACACAGTATCAGAAATGAAACATACAATGGAAAGTTTTAAAAGCAGATTAGATATGGCAGGGGAGACAATAAATGAAATAGAAATTAGAGAAGAGGAATACAAAGAAGCTGCAGCACAGAGAGAAAAAAGGATCTCTAAGAATGAAAGAATATTGAGAGAACTGTATGACCAATCCAAATGGAACAATATTTTCATTATAGGGGTACCAGAAGAAGAGAGAGGAAAAGAGATAGAAAGTGTCTTTGAGGCGGTAATTGTTGAAAAATTCCCCAGTCTGGGGAAGGAGATAGTCTCTCAGGCCATGGAGGTGCACAGATCTCCCAACACAAGGGATCCAAGGAAGACAACACCAAGGCATATAGCAGTTAAAATAGCAAAGATCAAGGATAACGACAGACTGTTAAAAGCAGCCAGAGAGAGAAATAAGATCACATACAAAGGAAAGCCCATCAGGCAATCATCAGACTTCTCAGCAGAAACCTTACAGGCCAGAAGCGAGTAGCATGACGTATTTAATTCAATTAAGCAGAAGGGCCTCGAACCAAGAATACTTTATCTGGGAAGGTTATCATTGAAATTTGAAGAAGGGATTAAATAATTTCCAGATAAGCAAAAGCTGAGAGAATTTACCTCCCACAAACCATTTCTAAGGTGTATACTGGAGGGACTGCTATAGATGGAAGTGTTCCAAAGGTTTAATAGCTGTCACCAGAGGTAATAAAACCACAGTAAAGAAAGTAGAACAGTTAATTACTAAGCAAATGCAAAATTAAATCAACTATCCCTAAAGTCAATCAAGGGATAGACAAAGAGTACAGAATATGATACCTAATATATAAAGAATGGAGGGAAGAAAAAGGAGGAGAAAAAAAGAACCTTTAGACTGTGTTTGTAATAGCATATTAAGTGAATTAAGTTAGACTCTCAGATAGTAAGGAAGTTAACGTTGACCTTTGGTAACCACGAATCTAAAGCCTGCAATGGTAATAAGTACATACCTATCAATAATAACCCTAAATGTAAATGGTCTGAATGCACCAATCAAAAGACAGAGTCACTGAATGGATAAAAAAACAAGACCCATCTATATGCGGCCTACAGAGACTCACTTTAAACCCAAAGACATACACAGACTAAAAGTGAAGGGATGGAAAAAGATATTTCATGCAACTAATAGGGAGAAAAAAGCAGAAATTGCAGTACTTGTATTAGACAAAATAGACTTCAAAACAAAGAAAGTCACAAGAGACAAAGAAGGGCATTACATAATAATAAAAGGGTCAATCCAATAAGAAGATATAACCGTTATAAATATCTATGCGCCCAACACAGGAGCACCTACAGATGTGAAAAAAATACTAACAAAATTAAAAGGGGAAATAGAATACAATACATTCATTCTAGGAGACTTCAACATACCACTCTCTCCAAAGGACAGATCAGTCAGACAGAAAATAAATAAGGTGACAGAGGCACTGAACACCACATTAGAACAGATGGACCTACAGAACTCTACACCCAAAAGCAGCAGAATACACATTCTTCTCAAGTGCCCATGGAACATTTTCAAGAATAGATCATATCCTAGGCCACAAAAAGAGCCTCGGTAAATTTTAAAACAGTGAAATTGTACCAGCCAGCTTCTCAGACCACAAGGTATGAAACTAGAAATAAATTATGCAAAGAAAATGAAATATCCTACGAACACATAGAGACTTCACAACATGCTCCTAAATAAACAATGGATCAATGACGAAATAAAAACGGAGATCAAGCAATATATGGAGACAAATGACAACAATAATCCAACACCGCAAAATCTATGGGACGCAGTGAAGGCCGTGATGAGAGGAAAGTATATTGCAATACAGGCCTACCTCAACAAAGAAGAACAATCCCATATGAATGGTCTAAATTCACAATTAATGAAATTTGAAAAAGAACAAATGAGGCCAAAAGTCAGTAGAAGGAGGGACCTAATAAAGATTAGTGCAGAAATAAATAAAATTGAGAAGAATAAAACAATAGAAAGAATCAAAGAAAGCAGGAGTTGGTTCTTTGAGAAAATAAACAAAATAGATAAACCCCCCCTAGACAGACTTATCAAGAAAAAAAGGAGTCTACACACATAAACAGAATCAGAAATGAGAAATAAAAAATCACTATGGACACCACAGAAATACAAAGAATTATTAGAGAATACTATGTAAAATTATATGCTACCAAACTGGATAACCTAGAAGAAATAGACAACTTTCTAGAAAAATACAACCTTCCAAGGTTAACCCAGAAAGAAACAGAAAATCTGAACAGACCAATTACCAGCAATGAAATTGAATTGGTAATCAAAAAAACTACCTAAGAACAAACACCTGGAACAGATGGCTTTACTGCTGAATTTTATCAAACATTTAGTGAAGACCTAATACCCATCCCCCTTAAAGTTTTCCAAAGAGTGGAAGAGGGAATACTTCCAAAAGACAATTTGGTACTGATGCAAGAACAGACTCATAGACCAATGGAAAAGACTAGAGAGCCCTGATATAATCCTAACCATATATGGTCAATTAATATACAATAAAGGAGCCATGCACATACAAGGGAGAAATGACAGCCTCTTCAACAACTGGCGTTAGCAAAACTGGACAGCTACATGCAAGAGAATAAAAGTGGATTATTGTTTAACCCCATACACAAAAGTAAACTCGAAATGGATTAAACACCTGAATGTAAGTCATGAAACCATAAAACTCTTAGAAGACAACATAGGCAAAAATCTCCTGAATATAATAAGCATGAGCAACTTCTTCCTGACCGCATCTCCTCGAGCAAGGGAAACAAAAGCAAAAATGAACTCATGGGACTACATCAAAGTAAAAAGCTTCTGTATGGCAAAGGACACCATCAACAGAACAAAAAGGCATCCTACAGTATGGGAGAATATATTTGTAAATGACATATCTGAAAAGGTGTTAAGATCAAAAATATATAAAGAACTCACATGCTTCAACACCCGAAAAGCAATTAACCTGATTAAAAAATGGGCAGAGGATATGAAGAGACAATTCTCCAAAGAAGAAATTCAGATGGCTAACAGACACATGAAAAGATGCTCCACATCACTAATCATCAGGGAAATGCAAATTAAAACCACAATGAGATATCTCCTCACACCAGTAAGGATGGCCAGCATCCAAAAGACTAAGAACAACAAATGCTGGTGAGGATGCAGAGAAAGGGGAACCCTCCTACACTGCTGGTGGGAATGTAAGCTAGTTCAACCATTGTGGAAAACAATATGGACGTTCCTCAAAAAACTAAAAGTAGAAAATACCATTTGACCGTGGAATTCCACTCCTTGGAATTTACCCAAAGAATACAACTTCTCAGATTCAAAAAGACATATGCACCCCTATGTTTATTCCAGCACTATTTACAATAGCCAAGATATGGAAGCAACCTAAGTGTCCATCAGTAGATGAATGGATAAAGAAGATGTGGTACATACACACAATGGAATACTATTCAGCCATAAGAAAGAAACAAATCCTACCATTTGCAACAACATGGATGGAGCTGGAGGATATTATGCTCAGTGAAATAAACCAGGCAGAGAAAGACAAGTACCAAATGATTTCCCTCATTTGTGGAGTATAACAATGCAGCAAAATTGAAGGAACAAAGTAGCAGCAGACTCACAGACTCCAAGAAGGGAGTAGTGGTTACCAAAGGGGAGGGGTGTGAGAGGGTGGGTGGGGAGGGAGGGAGAAGGGGATTGAGGGAGAAGGGGATTGAGGGGTATTATGTTTAGTGCACATGGTGTGGGGGGTCACGGGGAAAACAGTGTAGCACAGAGAAGGCAAAGAGTGAATCTGTGGCATCTTACTACACTGATGGACAGTGACTGCATTGGGGTATGGGTGTGGACTTGATAATATGGGTAAATGTAGTAACCACATTTTTTTATGTGAAACCTTCATAAGAGTGTATAT
This sequence comes from Smutsia gigantea, assembly GCA_032199065.1. NCBI lineage: Eukaryota > Metazoa > Chordata > Mammalia > Pholidota > Manidae > Smutsia > Smutsia gigantea. Next base: position 19,847 of record JAVSCE010005694.1, read on the forward strand.
CCATAATACCTTAAAAAAAAAAGATTCCACTCCAGAAGTATTAGAACTAATACCTGAATTCAGCAAAGTTGCAGGATACAAAATTAATACACACAAATATTTTGTATTCCTATATACTAATGATGAACTAGCAGAGAGAGAAATCAGGAAAACAATTCCATTCACAATTGCATCAAAAGGAATAAAATACCTAAGAATAAACCTAACCAAGAAAGTGAAAGATCTATACCCTGAAAACTAGCAGACACTCCTAAGAGAAATTGAGGAGGATACTAATAAATGGAAACGCATCACATCCTGTGCTCATGGGTAGGAAGAGTTAATATTGTTAAAATGGCCATCCTGCCTAAAGCAATCTACAGATTCAATGCAATCCCTATCAAAATACCAACAGCATTCTTCAACGAACTGGCACAAATACGTCTAAAATTCATATGAAACCACAAAAGACCCAAATAGCCAAGGCAATCCTGAGAAAGAAGAATAAAGCTGGGGGGATTATGCTTCCCAACTTCAAGCTCTACTACAAAGCCACAGTAATCAAGACAATTTGGTACTGGCACAAGAACAGACCCACAGACCAGTGGAAAAGAATAGAGAGTCCATATATTAACCCAAACACATATGATCAATAAAGGAGCCATGGTTCTACAATGGGGAGATGACAGCCTCTTCAGCAGCTGGTGTTGGAAAAACTGGACAGCTACATGTAAGAGAATGAAACTGGACTACTGTCTAACCCCATACACAAAAGTAAACTCAAAATGGATCAAAGACCTGAATGTAAGTCATGAAACCATAAAACTCTTAGAAAAAAACATCAGCAAAAATTTCTTGGACATAAACATGAGCGACTTCTTCATGAACATATCTCCCCAGGCAAGGGAAACAAAAGCAAAAAATGAACAAGTGAGACTATATCAAACTAAAAGCTTCTGTACAGCAAAGGGCACCATCAGTAGAAGAAAAAGGCATCCTACAGTATGGGAGATTATATTCATAAATGACATATCTGATAAGGGGTTGACATCCAAAATATACAAAGAGCTCATGTACCTCAACAAACAAAAAGTAAATAATCCAATTTAAAAAGGGGCAAAGGATCTGAACAGACACTTCTCCAAAGAAGAAATTCAGATGGCCAACAGGCACATGAAAAGATGCTCCACATCCCTAATCAGAGAAATGCAAATTCAAACCAAAATGAGATATCACCTCACACCAGTTAGGATGGCCAACATCCAAAACACAAACAGCAAAAATGTTGGCGAGGATGTGGAGAAAGAGGAACCCTCCTACACTGCTGGTGGGAATGCAAATTAGTTCAACCATTGTGGAAAGCAGTATGGAGGTTCCTCAAAAAACTGAAAATAGAAATACTATTTGACCTAGGAATTTACCTTAAGAATGCAGGAACCCAGTTTGAAAAAGTCATATGCACCCCTATGTTTATTGCAGCACTATTTACAATAGCCAAGAAATGGAAGCAACCTAAGTGTCCATCAGTAGATGAATGGATAAAGAAGATGTTGTACATATACACAATGGAATATTATTCAGCCATAAGAAGAAAGTAAATCCTACCATTTGCAACAACATGGATGGAGCTAGAGGGTATTATGTTCAGTGAAATAAGCCAGGTGGAGAAAGGCAAGTATCAAATGATTTCACTCATCTGTGGAGTATAAGAACAAAGCAAAAACTGAAGGAACAAAACAGCAGCAGTCTCACAGAACCCAAGAATAGACTGTTACCAAAGAGAAGGGACTGGGGAGGGTAGGTGGTAAGGGAGGGACAAGGGGAATAACGCACATTATGATTAGCACACATAATGTAGCGGGGGGGGGGCATGAGGAAGGGAGTATAACACAGAGAAGACAAGTAGTGACCCTATAGCATCTTACTACACTGATGGACAGTGACTCTAATGGGGTATGTGGTGGGGACTTGATAATGGGGGGAATCTAGTAACCACAATGTTGTTCATATAAGTGTGTATTAATGATACCAAAAATCTAAAAAATAATAAATGAACATAGGAATGCATATATCTTTTAAATTATTGGTTTTGTTTACTTCAGGTAAATTCCCAGAAGTGGAATTACTAGTTCATATGCTAGTTCTATTTTTAGCTTTTTGAGAAATCTCCATACTACTTTCCATAATGGCTACATCAGTTTACATTCCCATCAATAGTGTAGGAGGGTTCCCTTTTCCCCACATCCTGTTTTGTTGCTATTAGCCATTCTGACTGGTGTGAGGTGATATCTCATTGTTTGATTTGCATTTCCTTGATGATTAGTGATACTGATGTGGAGCATCTTTTCATGTATTTGTTTGCCATCTGTGTGCCTTCCTTAAAAAAAATATCCATTCTGTCCTTTTTAAATTGGATTATTTGTGGGGTTTTTGGGATTGAGTTGTATGAGGTCTTTATGTTTTGGATATTAGACCTTTGTCAGGTCTATCATTTGCAAATATCGTCTCCCATTCAGTAGGCTGCCCTTTTGTTTTGTTGATGGCATCCTTTGCTGTGCAGAAGCTTTTTAGTTTGATGTAGTCCCACTTGTTTCTTTTTGCTTTTGTGTTCCTTGCTTGGGGAGACATCCCCAGAAAAATATTACTAATACTTCCTATGTTTTCTTGTTTATAGTTTCAGGTCTTATATTTAGGTTTTTAATCTATTTCAAGCTTATTTTTGTATATGTGGTCAGACAGTAAATCAGTTTCATTCTGTTGCATGCAGGTTCCCAGTTTCCCCAACACAATTTACTAAAGAGACTGCTTTTTTTCATTGTATATTCTTGCCTCCTTTGTCAATATAAGTGTGGGTATATTTCTGGGCTCTCTATTCTGCTCAATTGATCTATGTGTCTATTTTTGTGACAGCATCATACTGTTTTGATTACTATAACTTTGTAGTATAGTTTAAATTAGGGAGCATGATAACTCCAGCTTTTTTCTTGTTTCTCCAGATTACTTTGGCTAGTTGGGGTCTTTTAAAGTCCCTGTAACATTTCTTGCAAGGCTGGCTTAGTGGCGGTGAACTCTTAACTTTTATCTGAGAAGCTCTTTTTCTCTCCTTCAATTCTGAGTAATGACCTTCCTGGGTAGAGTACCCTGGTTATAGGTTGTTTTGCTTTCAGCAGTTTTAATATATCATGCCACTCCCTTCTGACCTGCAGAGTTTCTGCCGAAAAATTAGCTGAGGGCCTTATGGGGTTTCCCTTGTAAATTATTGCTTTTCTCTTGCCACTTTTAAAATTCTGTCTTTATCTTTAATCTTTGGCATTTTAATTATGTGTCTTGGTGTGGAAGTCCTAGGATTCAACTTGTTTGGGACTTTCTGTGTTCCTGTATCTAGATTTCTGTCTATTTTCCCAGGTTAAGGAAGTTTTCCGGTATTATTTTTCCAAATAAGTTTTCTACCCCTTTCTCTCTTCTGGGACTCCTGTAATGTGAATGTTAAGATGTTTGATGTTGTCCCAGAGCTCCCTGAAATTATCTTCATTTAAAAAAAATTATTTTCCTTCCTGCTCTATAGCTTGAGTGCTTTCCATGGCTCTGTCTTCCAGATTGCTGACCCATTCTTATGCACCGTATAATCAGTTGTGGATTCCCTCTAGAGTATTTTTCATTTCAGTTTTGCATTCTTCGTCTCTGATCAGTTCTTGTTATATATTTTGTCTCTTTCTTGACATCCTCCCTGAGCTTACCCATCCATTCTTCTCTCAAGTGTGGTGAGTGTCTTTATAACCTTTACTTTGAACTCTTTATTAGGTAGATTGCTTAACTCTGTTGCATTTAGTTCTTTTCCCAAAGTTTTGTCTTGTTCTGTTGTTTCAAGTATATTCCTCTATATCCTCATTTTATTTGACTTTCTGTGTTTGTTTCTATGGATTAGGTGAAGGGCTACCTCTTCCAGCATTGAAGGTTTGGCCTTTTGCAGGAAGTCCCTTGGGTAGATTGTGTGTGCTTGATGGTTTTGGCTGGCTGCCTGGAGGCCCAGCCAGTGGTTTAGGGGTAGAGGGGCACCAGTTGGGGCCACACTAACATGGCAGGTGGAATGAAAAGGAGCCTGGGTGGGTGAATCCATGTGAGTGCCACAACAGTGCCACCTTTGGTGGACTGCTGGATCTGCGGCAGGCGTATTAGGGTGCTGGTAGGGGCCCAGAGGCTGCCTCGGTTACCTCTAGAGCTGGTGCCTGTGCCCAGACCCGGCTCCCGTCCATAATGTCAGTGTGTTGGGAATGAAAACAACAGAACTTGCCAGCAACTCTGATTCAGGAAAGGTTTCCTTGTGGTTTGGCAGATGCTTTAGTTCTTCAGCTTCCTTACAGTGTAGTTGCCCTTTAGAGGGCGGTTTTACCCCGGGCCCTGCAGCAGGCACATCTGCACTCCGGTGGCTCAGTGAAATCCCTCCCCACTGCAGGGCTACAGAACTGAGGGGGTGAGGTTCCTGCTGCCACCATGTGTCCATCTGTCCTGCTGTTTTTATGTGGCCTCTATCCTTCTGCAGGTGTTCATTTAGGCCTCAGTTCTTCCTCAGGAGGAATTGCTACATGTAGGTGTAGATTCAGTGTGTATGCGGGAGGAGGTGGGCTCAGCCTCTTTCTCCAACTCCATTTTGGACCTTCTCCTCCCCAGGAAGCAAAAAGTATTGATTTTGATATGCTGATATATGCAGCAAAGGACATTACTGAACTCTAATGGTTTGCTCCTGAAAGGGTTCTGATGGTTTATTCCTTACAGGGTGTCTGAATATTCCAAGGAAAAACCAGTGGACTACTATTTTCCAATTTCCCATAGACTGGGATTTCTCAAACCTTAACATGAAGAAAAATTACTTGGGGAGTATTGTTAAAGTGCATCTTCACATTCAGCAGGTGGGGACGGAGCCTCTAACTAGCTGCCAGGTGATGGCAACGAGTGTTGCCAGTGGCTTTAAGTAGAGAGAGGCGAGATAATTCCTCTCCTGGGACTCATCATGAAACAGATGTTCATCTCAGATTTCATATAAGAGATAACCATGAAGCAAGAACATCTATAAACCCAGAGCTGGAAGAGCCCCTGGAAACCAGCTGGTTCGACCACCTTGCTTTATACCTGAGAAAACTAAGGCCCAGAGAGGTAACTGAGCCATATGAAGCCTCCAAGGGCCCCAGATTGGGGTGCATGCCATCCTGGGGCCAGTTTTCTTGTCAGCTAGCCAGGGGACTGGCCTGGGGGCAGTCCTCAGAACTCTGAGCCTCAGTTTCCTTAACTATTAAATGGGGATAATGACGTTACCTGTGCACCTCACAGGACCGCTGTGAGAGCTGAATGGGCTGAACAGCAAGGGAAAAATGGACAGAACATGGCCAAGTTCTCTTAGGGACCCAGATCTGTCTGGCTCCAGAGGCCATGGTTGTTTCCTCAATCTTCTCCCAGGGTGAAGGTGAATGGAAAGGAAGTCTGTAGATTAGGGGGCACAGACTCCGACTGGCCAGACCAGTCGGTGGTAACAAGGGGGCAGTGAGGTGCTGTGGGCAAGCAGGAATGGAGGGACCCCGGCAGACAGGAGCAGGTGCGGCCGCTCACCTCGGCTGACCCAGGTATGTAGGAACCAGCCCTTCGGGGGTCTTCTGATCTTTCAGAAGAAGCGGCTGAGAGTAGTGGGTGTGGTCTTCAACAGTGAAAAAAAGCTCCTGGATCTTAAAAGGTGACAACTAATTCAAGGTGTAGAAATCACCGTGTAAAGCAGACACAGCATGTCTGAAGCTGACCCTGGTCCTCAGTTGGCCAGTTCATAAACATACGGCCTGCAGCCAAGACGCTACCAGGGATCCAACCCTCAGCGGCCGTGCCCGCCTCTGCAGGTGTGGGGCCTGCGCACCCCCCACAGGTGCTGCTGACAGGGCCCGGGGTGGGCGTCCATCCCCTCCCATGGCGAAGGTCTACAAAGAGGCTCGACTCTCAGTTCCTTACACGGCTCACCTCCCAAACTCCCTGACTCACCTCCCTCAGCTAATTGCAGGTCTCTGTGTATCTGAATTTTCCAGGACAGTGAAGCCTGGCAAAAGACCATCAGATTCCAAATAAAATGTACCCCAAGGAAAGTCGGACCCAGGAAATTTATCAGGTTTAGTTCCCATTCAGTGAAAGAGGTCATGATGGGAAGATCGTTCGCATCACCAAGTAGCCTCTGGCTGATGCTATGGGAACATTAGCAGAAGCTGGAGCCTCGGCTGAGCGGCTGGCACTTCCTTCTTTGGGAGTAGCTGTCAGATGATTAGATTTGATTACATATGAGGGTAGATTCACGAGCCAGCTGGGCAAAAGATAAGGAATTCAAAGGCCGACACAGACCCACGAGGCCAGGCCACATGGAATCACAGGTCACCTCTTTTACAGCTAGAGATAACCAGCTTGGGTGTCAGGAAACCGTGGCCTACCTCCACCTTGAGCCATGGCCTCTGAGGGCAGGGCCCCCAGGACCTACAGTCAGAGCCACTGGCATCCAGAGCTTCAGATCCCCCCTGGGGCACAGGCTCCGAGACGCCCTGAGCTGTCACCCACTGGGGACCCAGGAGAAGTTGCTACCTCTTCAGCCCAAAGGTTCACCGGCCCTGATGGCTCCTGCCAAGTGGAGCCTCCTCTCTAGCAGGACTGGGCCTGCTAGAAATGCACTCTCCTCCTCTCTGCTGTTTGCCTGAAATCCAAGGATCCCCTCTGCTGGCTGCCCCGCTCAGACTGAGACAGGGAACAGCAGGCAGACTGGGGTCTCACCTCTGAGGCCTGCACACCCTGGGCCCACGTCTGGGACCTGCAGCAAACCAGAAGCACAACTGAGAGCCAGCTAGAGTCAGTTGGTTTTTGACTTTTTACTTCTGACGACTTGCCCACGTGGCACCTTAAGCCCAACTCCATGGCCCGGGTGCTTCCCCAGGGCTAGGCGAGCCTTCAGGGTACCTGCAGCTTAATAAGAATTTTCAGTTCTCCACGTTTAAGAATCCTCAGCCCCTTGGTGCGGTGGGTGACCCAGCAGCCCCTCTGGCCTGTGAGTGATGCTATGGATAAGGTAAAATCATGAATCTTGCAGGGAGGTGGGAAGGGAGATGATGAAGGGCCACCCCTCTCCTGGTGAGGGTGGCCTGCCCACCCTCTGCTGCTCTGGCGTACAGCCCGGGAACCTTCTCCACGGATCCCCAGCCTCTTCTACCTTGGTTCCATCCAGACATTTCATTCTTACCTTCTGACTCCTGGAACAGCCCACCTCCTCCAGGCAGTGCTCAGAATGATTGGAGAACACCCCTCTCCCACCCTCTCCCACATAGAAGCAGGCCCATCCCAGGCCCTTGCCCTGCCCAGCACGGCCGACCCTCAGGAAATACAACAGCCACCTTGTGCCCCCTGGACACTCCCCAGACATGTGCCTCGCTCTGCTGGAAGGCCTTCCTTTGGGAACCACCTCTGCGGTGGCCCTGGGCCAGTTTGTGAATTTGCTGGGCCTGTGGCTTCAATTCCTCCCTCTCCTCCATGCCAGCCCTCTCATGGCCAAAGAAGCACAATGTTACTCCAGCACCCCCTGCCCCCCACCCCCATCCCCCAGGAATAAAGCTGCCTTTGGAGTCCTGGGCGCCTCCACCTCAGAGCTCAGAGGGGTCAGGTCTGCCAAGGGGATTTTTGACTTCAACTGGCTCAAGAAGGGTTTTAAATAAGGGGACTCCTTCCTGATCTCTGGGGCGCCCCCTGGAAGCCTCCTGCCTTGCCCACTCCCTCGTCGCTCTGGTGCCAATGGCCCCAGCGGGCACCGAGGGCCAGCCTGGGAGCCGAGCCAGCGGGGGGCACAGGAGCCCACCCCGAGGCGGCTGGCCCGGTGACAGGCTGGCTCCGTGGCTGTCGCCCTGCCCAGGAGGAGGCTGTCTCCTTCTCGGAAGCCTCAGGCAGGCCCGGAGGGGGGAGCCTGCAGCCAGCAGCGCCCCCGCCCTTGGGGGGTCTGTCCGCGGGGGGTCACCATCCTGGGAGGGGGCGCCTCCTTGTGCCTGAGAGCTCTTCTGTTAACTGAAGCCGTCCTTGCTCAGCTCTCCAGAGATTTCCTCCAATGATCAATATGCTTTTAATTAAACTCTGACTGCTTCCGGTGACTATGTGGTCCCCTGGGTCACTTTTTTCTTTCTGTGAACAAGTTTCTTCAAGTATCTTATCCTGGGGACCATGTGGCTCTTAGGAAGCCATCCGGTCCACTGAACTTCCCAGGCCAAGGACTCGCTCTCCCCGGGGACCAGGCTTTACCCCGGGCCCCCTTTGGGAAGCTCAGGCCCCTCCCAGGGGCTCTCACCGCAGTGGACACACTCTGGCAGAGGCACGTGTGTGGGCTGAATGAGGGTTATTTTGTGTGTAATTTGCATGACATTCAGGGGCACTGGGCTGACATAACAACCCTGATGTCAGAAACTATCAATCCTGGACACTCTTGCCCCAGACGCCCAGCTCCTTGGCATACAGGGGTTCAACAAATGCTCACTGGATGAAAGGTGTACTTTTCCTTCTGCTGGAAATACCGCAGAGGAGAGGACCCAGAGGAAGGGTTTTGTTGGCAACTCTCCACGAGCCGGTTGGTGCCTGCAGGCGACATCCACTTGTTTCCCACATGGGAAATGGGAAAAAAAATGGGAGAAAAAATTTTTTTAGATGTGCCCTCAAGGTGACCCAAGAGGAAGGACACTTCCCAGGGGTTTGAACTTGGATCTCCTACTGCAGAAGGAAGACTCCAGGCACTGAAGGCGAGCAAAAAGCTTTTTATTCAGAGAAAGATACAAAGTTTGTGCCAGCCGCCCTCCCTGTGGGCCTTCATTTTGTTTTGCCGTCAGTTGCAATGCTGTCAGTTTGAGGCTAATTGTTATGCTGTCAACAGCTGCATGGAGAGAAGGCAACCATGTCGCCCGCATGGGACATGAGGCTCAGGGCTGGACGGGTGTTACCCGCCGCCCCTCCCCAGGCGGCCTGGTGTGGCTGAGGTCCCGCATGGAGACGGGCTCACAGGACGGGGGAGCCGGGCACAATGCCTCCCCGCCAACCAGTGTGAGGAATGGAACTGGCGGGGGAGCTGCTGGGACCTCCCTTTCAGGCCAGACTGGCCCTGAGGAAGCCCAGTGAAGGCCTCTGTGGTTCAGCGCACCTCAGACCTCATGCCTCAACTCAGCAGAGAGACATTGTCAGCACGCAGTGACCAATGGCTCCTCTTCCCTGACTATAACCGGCTGCCTCCTTGGGGGCTCCAGGGGTGGCCCTGGCCAGTCCCTGCCATGTGGTCTCTCTGGTATACAATCCACCATGCAGGCGCCCAGGGCTCCTTCTGGGTCAGGACAAGTAGGCCACCATCCGTGGACAGCTGTCTCCCAAAGGGGTCATTAGTAAATATTAACGCTGATAGGAACCAAGAAAATAGGCCTACAGCCTGGGTGTGGGGGGCCCTGGGCTCTTCTGGCTGCCCTGTCGATGCTGGAGTCCCGCCACCACTCCTCTCAGGGCGCATCTTCAGAAGCTCTGGGCAGGAATTAGGACAGAGGTGGCTCTGTGAACACTGGTTCCTCTGAGCAGTGGACCCCGGGGACTGGTCGATCCTCCGTCCTTGACGGGGCTGCTGTGTGAGAACGAGGCCACTGCCTGGCCCTCCTTTCTTCCCCAGGGTTGCCAGAGCCTTCCTTTCGAAGTGTCCTGGGCTGCATCACCGAATGTGGGCCTTCTTCCCTGTTGAACTGGAGCGCAGCACCCCTGGACCAGGACTCGTGCTCTTCTGCCGAGCTGGGAGCGGGGACTCGACACACAGACCTCGCCGGGGCAGGCTCGGCCTCGGTGCCTGGGCCTGCCGCCAATACTGCGGCCGGCTGTGCCGGGCAGGGCCTAGAGAACAGGCCGAGGCCGGGGACAGGGGCTGGGGGATCCATGCTCTGACACCAAACTGGGACACGAATGCTACTGCTGGACTCTGTGCGAGAGATGCCGCTTCAGCAGCTGCCGGAATGCTCAGGCCTTCATAACACTTACAGACCCCTCAGGCTTGGCACGGGGTGACCAGGGTCCAGGAGCATCCTGGCCAGTGTGGGGTGTGCATGTGTGTGTGTGTCTGTCTTCCTGCTTCTTCAGTCTACAAGCGTTGGCCACCACCCATCCTTTCAGAGAGACAAGATGGGCACTATCGTGGGAGAAGTGGCCTAAAACAATCCCCAAAAGATTTCTGGTCAGTTCTGCCCATGCTGGTCATTGCATTCTGTCCAGGAGAGAAAGGTAACTGCATTCTCGTGGAGGCCGGCAGAGTCCCCAGGAGCCGTCAGCAGGTCCTTTCGCACCTGTCCCCTGTGAGCAAGGCAGGAGGACAGCTCCAGGCTGACTCAGGAAGATGCTAGTATCCGTGGGACAGGGCCAGGTTTGGGGGGTATAACTCAGGCTGGTTTCCAACCTGGGCACGTTCCGCACGGATGTGTGTACAGCCGAGCACTGGGGTTCTCTGTCAAACCCGGCCTGACCCGGGACGGTAGCTGTGCCAGCCGGGCAGCAGGGGAAGCCCTTCCCAGAGCTGGCTGGTCCCCCCGATGTCAGTGCCTCACCAGGTCCCCAAGGCTGGCCCTGCTCTGTCCTTCCATCACAGCATCACGGCCTCAGTTCTCACAAGCCAGGAGCCAGGGCCCCACCTCCCCAAGAGAAGACAGACAACCCGAGAAAAGCCACAGGCTGGTTCTTTTCTGCCTCTGGGCTGCTCAGCGCTGCCTTTGCTGGGCGTGGCTGCCCGGAGCGTGAGGGGCCCCCGTGCTGAAGACTGCTTCCCGACAGCCCCTCCCCAGGCAGCCCTCCTGAGAGCGGCTGGGAAAGCCTCCCATCCTCCTCTGGGAGCCGCAGGCCTGGCCCAGCGTGCGGACAGGGAGGAGGCGTTACAGAGGCCAGAAGCCAAGGGAGAGGCCTGCGGGCAGCAGGGGCCGGGGAGTCCTGCCCGCGGCCACGTCACTCGCCTATCACCTCCACAGAGTCCTCGCCCTTCCTCTCCTCCGAGGGCTCCTCTGTCGTTTCTGTGCCGTCGGTGTCTGACAGCGACGCCACCTGCCGCACCCAGTCCCCGTCACTAAGAGGCTCTAGGTGACACGGTCCGGAGAAGGGGTTGAGCCAGTTCAGGGAGAAGTCCCCACCGAAGGTCTCTTTCACTGACTTCCAGCTGCCTGTGTGCTCCCTGGGCTGGTGCTTTCGCTTGAGGCGCTCGATGCCCTGGAGGGACAATGGGACAGAGGTCAGTGTGGTGCGGGCACAGGTGTGCGTGGTACACCGCCAAGCATAGCCCCAGCCCGGGCCCGGCAGGGCCCTGAGGCCCAGGGTGTGGGTGAGATGGGGCCGGCGGCCCTCAGTGCCGATGGGACACGTCCGGGGTGGCATGGGGCAGCACACAACAAGCTGGGCCTTCACAGTGACTGGCCTGGGTGTCCCACCCACCTCATAGGTCTGCACGCCGCTCCCCCTACAGGTGCAAGAGTTTGCTCCATCTCGCTAAGTAAGGCCAGCTGCCATGGCAGGTCCAGGCCTCTCTGGTGTGAGCTGGGCCGTCCATTCTGAGACCACTAAAAGAGATGACCCCTCCCTAAGTATCCTGGGCCACTCCCCCCACAGCAGGCGCAGCAAACTTTGCATGATGGACAATGACGGGGTTCAGGGGCGAGTGCAGGATACAAACAACACGGGAGGTGAGGAAGCAGATGTGTGTACAGCCGGTGACAACATGCAGCGGGTGGCCGGAGGGCACACAGGCCCGCTGTGGGGAGGCAAAGGCTGGCGTCGGGCCTGCTCATGCAGTGCACACACCCGGCTGCCTGTCCCAAGCCGCCCACTCACCTGCCCCAGTGTCAGCGGCAGCTCAGCCGCCAGGCCGCAGAAAGAGGGTGTTGAGTCCGGGGAGATGCCTGAAGGCATTGAAGGCACAGCCAGGCCAGCTCCCTAGGCCCACACCCCCCCGCACAGAGGCTGTTGCCCCTCAGCCTTCTCCATCTCTCCTGGAAGTTAGCGCGGTTTGATGTGAGCCTGGGAAATCCCGTCTGCGTGACGACAGGGGAAGAAAGCAAAGGGGCCCCGACATCATCATGGAACTTGGGGTGACTTTTGGGGATGGGATTCTAAGTGATTTGTATTTATTTCTGTAGGCTTCCCACACATTCCAAGTTTTCACCAAGAGTAGGAGTTACTGTTAAAATCAGAACAAAAAACCTGTTTCCGAAAATGGGCCTTGTTGACACAATTCTTAACGAGCACAGGACACTCCTTGCCAGGCCTGCCCACTCAGCAGAAGCAGCCGTGATGGGCTCTGCGGACCTGCCTGCACTTCCTGGGTGAGCATGTGCTTCTGTCGAGAGAGGCGTTTGCACCGTCATTGCTGGGGAGCTGGGACGTCACTGTATGGCAGACCAGGCCACAGAGGGGACACCCAGCAATGACAGACTGGCTGTCTTCACGCTGGCTGGGTTCACTCAAAACACAGCTGCGGGTCTTTACAGCTGCCCTGAGAAGAGGTGGGGGTTAGTATTGGCACAAATGGGAAAAGAGAGGTTTGGCCATGACAGTGCAGAGCTCATTCTGCCGGTAACATCAGAGCTGGGACAAAACTGGTGTCTTCTCTCCGCCCAAAGCATTTTCAATCCTACTGCAAATCCCCTCTGCCAGGGCTGCTCTCAAAGGCAGGGAACGGTTGTAGAGGGATACAAAACCAAAGAGCCCACAGGATCACTATTTTCCTTTCCGGTGGCGGGTTCCTGGGTGAGCGCTTAGATTCTGCTCAACCTCCTCACCAAGCTTGTGAGAATATCCCATGGAGCCTGTGGCCTGGCCACCAGATGACATTCCTCAGCAGTTAAGTGGACATCTAGGACTGTCAACTCTTGAGTCTGGAGAGAAGGAAATATTCCAAATGAATCTGATGCCTACGAGAGGCCCAAGGGTCTGCACCCTCAGGGTCAGGAGGAGCCAGTGGGGTTTCTTTTTTCCAGTAGAATTTTGAGTTTTGTGTGCATTTCAAGGTGTCCTGAAAGCAAAGTCTTTAAACTGGAGGTTTGCAGAGCTGCAGTAACACCCACTTCAGGCTCAGGTAGACAAGAACGGTTGATGCTTGGTAAGGGGGCAAAGGCCTAAACCAGCACCCCTGGCTGGGAGTGTGGGGCTTGGGCCTTTGGGCCTCAGCTGCCTGGGTGACACATGAGCTGTGATCTGTAAACAAACCCACCTGTGCCCCCGAATGAATGTGCCAGGACCAAGGCTTCCAAGGGAGGCAGAGACCCAAGCATCTGCTCTGCAAGGACTAGAGCAAGAGCAGGTTGTCCCCCTGCTCCATCCACCACTGGATGCAGAAAGTCGGAGAAGCTGCAGCCAGGCAAACGCCCTTCTCATAGATGGTCAGATCATTCTTCTCTGTCAGTGGTTTTGCATTTTTTTATTACAACCCACAATAGGAAATACTTCTCTGTTGCAACCCAGCACACACACCCTCAACCCCCTTCCCCAAGCCCCAAGTTTCATTAAATAATACTTTTTCTACAATGTGTAATACATTATTTTTTATTTCTTTAAAAAATGCTGTTGCAAATCGATAAAATGATCTCACAAATCAGGAACAGCTGTGACCGTGATTTGATAAACACAGCTCTAATGGAGCCCATATTTACTAAGCCACACCATTCACCAGGCACCATCTGAATTAACATTAAGGTTCATTACTCCCATTTAATCCTCACATCAACCTTGTGATTTAGATTGTCTCCCTGATTTTACAGATGAGAATACGGGGGGTGAAGTAAGTTACTGCCTAACGACACACAGGAAGGAAGTAGCTGGGCGGGGTTTGAACCAAGGACTGAGGCCAGGGCCCAAATACCCCATCACTAGACTGACCACTGCAGCTGCAGAAATTCAGGGCGTCCTTTATGTCCGTGTCAGAGCATGTGCCTTCCATAGGTTTTTGCAAGCACTTCTGTGCAATGCTTTCATAATTCCTTGGATCAATTTCATCAGCTCCCGTGTGCGCAGACAGGGAGGGACCCCTGCTCTGCTTTGCGAGAGTATAATCACACTGTTAAAGTCATCGATGATTTTTTCTTGAGGGAGAGGGTGAGGAAACGAAGTCTTCAGTTTGGGAGAGCAGACTGGCCAATAGCTTGTTTCACTGAGGTCTTTATCTCCTATGAGGTGATTCTGTGAACTAAAGAAAAAGCCACGCGGGTGTTGAGGCCCACAGATGGAAAGCAAAGGCCAGGCATGTGCTCGTGTCCACCACAGGCTCTGTTTACTCCCGGCCACCACTCCCATCTGGGGGAGCCCGGCTTCACTCCTTGCCCTCTCCCTCTTCACCCAAAGGGCCCTTGGTCCCGAAACTAGCTGGACAGATGAGAAGTGCAGTAAGACTGCTGGACGCACTCATAATTCGGCTCCCCTGTGACCACACTTCCCTTGTTTCCTCAGCACGCACTTGCTGGGGAGGCTGCAGGCTATGAGGGAAGGATGGCTCAGTCGACCCCCGCCTGGCACCGCGCTGAGCCCAGCAGCACCCAGGACCGCATCGTCAGCGCGCATCAGGGACCATCTCCAGGGGAGCCCTGGACGCCCCAAGTGGATTCTGAGGCTTGAGTGTGCACCGGAAACACCTGGAGTGCTGGTAAAATCCGGGTTGCTAGGCCCTGCACTCAGAGTCTCTGACTCAGGCCTGGGGTGGGGCCTGAGAATGTGCATGTCCAGCGCTGCCCCAGGCCTGATGACCTCGAGGCGCACTGATTCAGTGCATTGCCAGCAAGGAGATTCCTGAGAGGTTCCAGCACAGTCTTCCTCTCTTCACTTTTCTTTGGTATGTAAGGGCTCCTTCTAGGCTGAGACCCTTGACTCCTCTGGCTGGCTCACTCTTCAGGCTGACGTGCTATAGGTCTTGAAACGAGAGAAACTTAAAGCCCATCCATGCTGGCTGGGAGGGCCCACTGCCGCCACCGGGTCTGGGCTTTCTGAATGATGCCGCCTGACATAGGGCTCAATGAACAATGAATTCACTTCCCCTGAAAGATTCCTGTGTCAGGAAGGTGGATTTTCACTTCCCAAGCAGCCTAGCCAGAATAAGCAAAAGCTGGTAATTCAAGGTGTCTCACTTTTGGTTCTTCCAAGAAAAGAGTATTACAAAGATGAAATGGTATGACTGAAAGACTTGGCCCGTGCATCTGCACCCAGATTCCCTCTGTGCGCACGAGGTCATCAAGCCCATCCAAATATGTGCACGTGTGTTTGGACCTAGGCCTTTGCATGTTCAGTCTGGTCGCTACGAACACAAACCGGAGGTTGACAGGCAGGAAGGAATCACCTGATTGAACCCGTCACGCCACTTTACTCTTTATTTTCCACTGCCACTCTCCAGAGCCCACGTTTTGAAAGACTGTGGTTACCACCGGCTCCTCTCCCAAGCGTGCACCACTCAGTGCTGTCACAACTCGGGTGACGTCCACCTCCATCAGCCGGCCAGGAATGCTGGGGAGACCTCGGGGATGCCTCTTTCTTCCGCAGACACCGTGCTGCCGACCAGTCTATGCTGCAAGCAACAGCCACATCCATAGTCACTATGCTCTCAGCAAGATGTTTGCCATCTCAAGAAAAATGAAATAGGAAAATCACAGGGAATCTTGGGGTACTCCTATCTTCTGAGTGCAGCATTCACTATAGCTTGAGAGCAGGAGAACATTCAGTCTTTTAGCCAAACGGCTTGTAAGAACCCAGAGGTAGAATCATGTCAGAAGGAGCCTTTCCCTCTGGGAAAGACGTTACGTGGTGTGCTCAGGTTTAAACGAGTTTCTATTTTTAGGACTCAAGAAAACTCCATCTTCAGCATTATCCACTGCGGTCCTTGGAAATTCCATGGGGAAAAGAACCAACCTGGGTCACTTACAAAATGCCCCTGAAGATGGAATATTTTGAGGCCATCTAAACATTTAAAAAATATTCCCTGAGTTCTAGTCTCCCTCCCCAAGCAGGAGGAACAGAACAGCGTTGCCTTCCAAGGGCTGTACCCCCAAGGCGTGTAGCAGGCCCAGGGCCTCCTGAACTGCTCTAGGATCATCTAACAGCCACACTTCTTCAAACACCAGAACTGTCAAAACAAAATAAAAAAAGCTTGTGGGAAATAAATGCTATAAACTAAATTTAAAAACGGCATAAAGAAAACCTAGTTCTCAGCATTGACTACAGCATAACTGGCACAGTAGAAGCAAGTCAAAATTAACTGATTTAGCAAAGGTCAGTTCTTAGGTTAACATCTGAGGGATGGTGGAGAGCCTCCCAGAGCCGTGGGCAAGAATGTTTGTGGAGGTTTGCAGGGGCCTCCTCTTGGCTTCGCTTTCTGCTGGGTGGGCGGAGGAAATGGGTCTCTCCCCCATGGCCCTGTGGCAAACTCCACAGACTTGATGACTCTTCTTAGCCCAGAAGCACAGGGGGAGGGGTTCAGGCTGCAGAAAGCCAAAGCCTGTCCAAGAGAGGGCTGTAGCTGTCCTTTAAAAGCAGTGAAACAACGCCCAAACAGCACCAGCAGGTGTTGACTGGAGAATCAGCTCTCCCTGCAGGGTGACTGAGAGAGCACAGCCCAATCAGAACAGGTTTTGGAAAAATTTTATTGCATTTTGCTTCCATGTGGAAGCACTGACAGAATTGAAAAGGCAGCATGTTCCACTTACTTTCCTGAAAAATTACATGGCTTGAACAACTTTCTCCCTATCCAGGATTGGATTTAATAAACCTTGTCCCCCACCCACTCAAGCAAAAGCTAAAAAAGGTTTGCGGCAATCACTTAAACAAAACAAAACAAAAAAACCCACGTGTGAGAGTCCACAGATGGTCAGTATTCAGATTCCTGTGATTTTTGCATTTGATGGGCGCTCCCTATTTTCTGCATTCTCTGCCCACCCCACCCCACTGTCTTCAGGCCTCTTTCAGATCAGACGACACAGCAAGTGCCTCCAAATGAAGAGCGATTCAGTCCCATGTTTATCTGCTGATTCCAGCAAATAGGATGGGCATCTACCAGCTTGAAAAAGTTTGGGGGCGGTAATGTCACCCCTGTGTCATGGTCAGCCCCATGCCAGGACAACAGTCTCCTAGGTTAAAACATAGGTAAGACATGTACCTTTATGGGTCTGGAATATCAAAAAGTTAACCCAACTTTAGAGACTTACAAATTGAGAAAAGGTTGATTGCAGGGCTGCATGTGATGAAGACTGGCTGTTTGACGCAGTGTTAACACTGCTTACCTGACACCTTGCTGGGAGACGGAGGGAGGTGAGAAGGTAAGAGAGTAAAAACATTAACAAAGGAAAGCGTAGCTTGCCTAGAATTGTGTAATTTTTTTCTTCTCTTGATTGTGTAAGGCATTTTGAACTGGAAGAACTTCTTTCCTTTACACTCTTTCAAATGATCAGAGAGAATATAATTGGTGATTCAGAATACAAATAAGACCTCTTTCATCTTCCCCCTCCCCCAAAAGTCACCTACACACCCCAAGCCCATAAGTACAAGGCAGGCAATTGATTTCATGAATCAGGAGGCAAACCATGTCCACATGGGGGATGAAGCCGCTGGGTCAAGGGCCCTCCTTAGGGCTCCAGCCCTGGTCCTGACCCTCTCAGGCCATGAGGGCAAGCACTCATCTTCAGTCAGGTGTTAAGTCCCACTGGGGTGCCCGCCACTGTCTCCTGGGCCGTGGGAGCTCATGGGCCCTCCTGGCTCTCCTGCACGCCCCCGACCAGCGTCTGGACTGGTCCATCCATGCGTCAGGGCCATGGCCCACTCGGTTAGTAGTGGTGGGCGCCGCCCTCAGAGAGCACCCTCCACGTTAGTCATGCCAGGCAGACAGCAGAGAGGAAACCAGAGGCCAGAGAAGTGATTTTAAAAAGGAAAAAAGAAGAGCAGCTTCGGTCACCAAAAAGTAAAGGATGATCTTTTAAAGAATAAAATATGGGGACATTTTTTTTCTCTGCAATGCTCAGCCATTTTACTTGAGACTCATGAGAACGGATCGGACAGTAGTGCTGTGATGTGGGCTGTGTCTAGTGGCAGTGCTGGGTCCTTCAGACCACATACTGGTACGGGTCTGCCTTCCCTTGGTCTGGCGTGGCAAAGGGGCTGGCCCAGCCCAGAGAAAAGGGGTGGCCAAAAACGGCTCTCATGTTCATCCATTTTGTTTTTTTAGCCCATCTTCTCTCTTCCTTTTTCAATTGTTCTATGCCCTGAAAACAAGAACAATCACACTTTCAGTCAAGCACTTAATTGCTGTGCATTTCGGGGAGGGATTCACCATTAGCTAGAGGTGAACGGAGTATATGCTTCCTTTTCAAGCCATAAAGCTATCTACCTAATACATTTTTTTCTCTTACAAAAAGTGTTAAAGAAAAAAATCATGTTTTTTGGGGGGTGTGGGGGTTGGGCACATATTTACAAGACTCTCCAGGAAGAGAGGGAAAATGAGCAAGTCGGCGGGCCCTGGGCCATTATTCCTAGTCTGCCGACGGGTACATTCTGTTACGTGAAGGACCCACATCTTATGGGGCCCGAGCCCCTACTGGTCCTGCAGTCCTGCTGGGTTCTGGCCTGGTGCTGCGCTGTGTGTGGGGGCGCTTGGGAGGCTTTGGCGAGAGAAGCCGCAGGGCCGCTGGGGAGAACTACAACTGTGAAAGCCAGTGCTGGTCTTTAATTCAGGACAGGTTCATAGAAAGTTTGAAGATACTATGACCACTTTGCAGATGAAAAAAAAGGAGCAAATCAAATGCTGCTCGGGCGCTGGGAGGCCGAGGAACACCTGTTCAGCGGGCTGCTGTGGCCGAACAGGGGCGAGAAGTCAGCACAGAGGGAGGAGGAGGAGGATTCAGTGCAGGTTAGAGGGCCCCAGGCACGGCAAGGAGAGGGACCCGAGGCCGCTCCCCCAGCTGCATCTCACGGGGGAGCTGGGGGCTGGGGAGAAAGCTGGCTTGGACAGAGCTGGTGCCCAGAGGCGCAGGGAAGAAGCCCGCAGGAGCCAGCCCGCAAGTCGCCTGCCGTGGCCTCCGGGGGAGGGGCCGGGGTGGGGCCTGGGAGGACGCAGGTCCCAGGCAGGACACCCTTTCCCACAGCTGCAGGGACCTTCCCTCCTTTCCATCACGATTCCCTCTAGGACTGGCCTTGACGGGAGAACACCCGGGGGCAGGGCCCTGCGCGCTCTCCTCTGGGCTCCCCGAGACCATGTCCTACGGTGGGTGGGGCTGGGCGGTCATCTACGGGCGCCCTGCAGGCCTGACACAGACAAGCCTCACACTTAACTGCCTGGATGCAGCTGGGTCTACACTGTTGGCTGTTATTTTCACAGAACTCTTTTGTAATGTTATTTCTTATGAAAGAAAAGAAGTTGCTGAGATTCCCCCGACTTTCTAAATCCCCACAGACCCAAGTGATGGTGCTCGGCAGCTGGGTGGCGCCGTTCTTCTCCTCTCTGCGCGCTGAGGTTCCCACCGCAGGGGAGGGGCCTGAGCAGCAGTGGTAAGGGCTCCTATGGGCCTCTGCGTAAGGCTGACTGACCAGCAGGCCCAGAGACCCCCAGGCAGGGCCCCAGACGCCTGTGGAGCGCTGCTACCTGAGGTGACCTTGGGAAGCTGGGAATAGTGCCTGGGCGGCCCTACAGCCTCCTGACTGCACCTCACCCTAGAGCTAAGGGCGGCCCCTTCCTCCTAGGGCCCCTTACCTGGAGCCAAAGCCAAAAGGTAAGAAATACCCACATCACAGGCATGAACTGACTACCCTGAGGCTTCTGGTCACCTTAGGAAGGTCGAGAGGTGGTGGCAGTGGCATGAGGGGGTGGCCTCCTGTCCAGCTAGCAGGTTTGAAGCTCCGGGAAGGTAGGGATGGGGGCAGGGAGGAGGCAGTGGGCTAGGACTAGAGCTGGGCCAAGCAGGGGGACCTAGAGGCCAAGGGAGAGCTCACTGCCCACTGCTCTGGATGGTTCACGGCAGGGGTCTCTCCTGACTCTGCCCTCAGGACCTGGTCATGAAGTCACCTTCCCCTGGGAGGCTCACCCTGCCTGTGCTGGCTGGATTTGGGAACCCTTTGTCCATCATCCTGTCTCCAAACCTATGGCCCTCGGATGGGACGGGTGTCCCAGGACCCAGTGGAGTGCCCAACACAGCACACTTTACACAACGGAACCATCATGGGAGGATGGAAGGGCTTGTGGCAAAGGGAACCCTTTACTGAGGCTGCTGGGCCCCATTTCTGGTGTGACCTGCTGTGCTGGCCCCAAGTGGGGTGGACTTGGGTGTGTATGTGTGAAGACCCGGTGCCACTGCAAATGGAGGAATGTGCTCTGCACACCTGGGCCCTGGTCAGTGCTGGGGCTGGCCTACAAGCAGCCCTCCCAGCAACACCTTATGGCCTCCCCAACCCCAGGTGTGGAGGTGGTGGGCACTTACCGTCTCATCTGTGCAGATGGAGTGCACCTGGGTCCCAAACATCACTGATGTGAAAATGAGGAAGAGCAGCCCCTCAAAGCACAGCAGGATGAGGAGGATCACCGTGGTGGGCGGTGAGAAGGAGCTGCACTCTGTGAGAGAAGGAACACGTGGGGTCGGGGCTGCTGCCACTGCCTACTGCCGCCTCCCAACGTCCCGGGCTCCACTCTGCCTCCAGCCCTGCAGGATGTGGTTCTTCCCGGATGCCTCAGGCTCTGGCCTCCAGGCCCTGCAGGGGACCATCCTGGCTCCCATACGGCTGCGCCAACACTCCCTCAGGGCAGCCCTCCCCCATGGGCCAGGCCCTGCCGGGGCTTCTTCTCCCTAACATGCATCACTCCTTGCTCCCTGTCTCTTCTTGACCAGCATGTGATGTCTGTATTATGGAACATCAGGAGAGGCAAGGGAAGTTGAATCTGGGAGCTTGTAGACACCCAGCACTGAATGGGTGGCAGGGTAAGGAACATGTTGTGTAAATGCCTTTATCTCCTCACGTTTCCCTCAGAATTTAGCAACACCTCCAGACACTTTCCCTTCTTGGTTCCTTGCTGGGCAGGGCTTGTTTGGGGATGGCCCAGCAGCCTGACGGGCTGGCTCTGGGCGGTCACAGGTGAGGCAGCTGCCTGCCTTGGTGGGAAGGATGAGAGCTCTGATGTCAGGCAGGCATGGTGGGGTATGGATCCTGGCACCAATTCCTGACCACAAGGTCTAAGATGTCCCCACTTATACTCTGCTCCCGCGCCTGCGTCTCCTGTTACGTGCACGGTGGAATCACTGGTTTCTTTCTATCCTTGCTTGATATCTGCCTCTCCCATTACACCTTCAGGTCAAGGGAGGCTCCCTGCTGCACAACTAGCCTTGGAGCAGTGCCTGACAGCAAAAGAATCTGGCAAGACGTCAGGGCTACCTGAGCTTGTTTTCCCTTCTGTCTGGTGGAATAATTGAGAAAAAACATGCACACAGTTTAGACTGAGCCCAGAATGAGCACACGGGGTGCTCACTGGACGGAGAAGCCTGTCCCCTCCTTACCAACCTCAGGAGCCTGGAATGGGAGCTGGAGTCAGAGCGCAGGGTGGTGGCCCATCCTCCATCCCCATATCGTTGCAAGAATCCTTTCCCTCCTGAGCTGGCCCCAGAAACTGCAAATGGAGTTTGGGGAGGCAGGAACCAGATCCAGGGAATGTGGAACCACCGCCTTACCTTTCTTCAACTATCAGTTCCAAGTGCTCTCATCCTGAGGGCTGTCCCCTGCCCCTTCATACACAGGGATGAGTGATGATGGCGGTGACCATCACACTCGGCCAGCTCTCAGGCTTCCACTTTGGGGACTGTCCTGCAGCTTCCCAGCCTAGCTGCCACAGGAACTAGATGCCTCAAGCCCCCTCCATCAGCAATCTTGACTAAAAACAATAAAGAGCATGCAGGGTACTGGAGTCATCCACACAGGGCCAGAAAATCCCACTTGGGACCGAGGCTTGCATCGAAGGCCCCCTGCTTAGCTGTGTGAGCTTGGGAACCTGCTCAACCTCTGTGAGCCCCAGCTCTTGTCATCTGCAAAGTGGGGAGCTCTCTCCTACCCTGTAGGTTTGTTAGAAGGTCGAAATAAGGCACTGCTCACAAAGCCCTGTGTGCCATGTCTGCTCCTAGCGGGCATTGCTAAAACAGCCAGCTCCGCTTCAGAGGCTGCCTTTCTGCCTCACGGACAATCTTGTCACTGCCCACATCTGTTCACCTGATGACGGGTGGGCTGTGTTCATGGTGGTAAATGTCCCTGTTAGACCCCACGTCAAGTTGCCAAGGCCACATCTGGAGCTGAACTGGATCCCCAGGGCCAAGCAGAGTGTGAGTACTCAGAATGCTGACCATGGACCTTGATGGTGACCCACCCAGCTATGCAGAATGGTACGATCTACAGAAACGCACTTGCCCCAACCGATTTCTCCTGACTACCCACCAGCTTGACCTATCCCTCTCTGCTTTATGCCAGAGGTGTGGTAGTTCTGATAAAAATAGGGAGACATGCTGTTATGGTGTCAATTGTGTCCTCTCCCAAATTCAGATATTGAAGCCCCAACCCCTGATGTGATGGGGCCTTTGGGAGAAGAAGGTTGGCAAGGTCGTGAGGGTGGGGCCCATGCGTTGGGATTAGTGCCCTTATAAGAAGAGACGCCTGAGAGCTTGCTTTCCCTCCCTGCTAGATGAAGACACAAGGAGAAGAGGAGAGCCTGCGCCAGGAACTAAACTGGCTGGCACCTTGCCCGTGGACTCTGCAGCTTCCAGGGCTGTGAGAAATAATGCTTAAGGCACCCAGTTCTTGGTGTTTGGTTATGGCAGCCTGAGTGACTAAGACACATGGTCTCTCTTCCCCTGGGTGAGGTCCGGCCGCACAAAGGGGAGGGCAGAGCCAGGGAGAGTAGAAAGGGGGCAGGTGCGAACTGTGGCCAGGCTCAGGGAAAGCCTCTGAATATCTGGCGAGGAGCTAAAGATACTGTCCTTCCCATAGCCTCACAAGTTCAGGGGAACAACAAAAGCAAGAAAATACCCAAGAAGTCAGCATGTAAAGGGAGAGCAAAACTTCTAAAAGATGGTGAAATGACAAATGGGACCCATCAAGGGAAAAACAGTGGAAATACGAGGATTCTGCTCAAGATGTTTGCCTTCCAGATCGTCTGTGTGAAAGATCTAGCCCAACAAATGGTTCCACCAGCATCTATTTAATTTTTCTTGCTTCTCATTTTTAATTATTCTTTAAATTTTTATTGATTGATTGATTTCAGCAACTATTTTTTTCCCCTCAGGATTGATGCAATCTTGTGGTTGGAGTCTCTTCCTCAGGTATTATACATTTAAATGGATACTTCCAAAGTAAGAAGAGTCGGTCTACAATCTTAATGCAAATTGGCAGTAAGCAGTTACAAAACAACCACAAAAAACACACACACACAAATCTCCATATTCTAGTCAGAAAGTTAAAAATGTATTTCTGCGAGATTGGAATAAAACACCTTGTTGTGCCTTGCGGAGAGACATGGGAACAAAAGCTCTCTCCCCCCCGCAGGGTTCCCACTCCCTGCAATGTCCTCCTTGCTAAGGGCCAGCACTTTCCCTGGGCACACTCAGGCTAGGCGGCTGTTCCACTCACTATTTTACCTGTGGAACTGACTTTAAGGGGCTGCTTTTTTTCATGGAGAGACATGGGGGCCTCTGCTGTCCCTTCCCTGGTCAGTCCATAGGCTTGCAGGAGATCTAATAAAATGGGGTTGGTCTCTAGCACCATGATGCAAACCAAGGGCCCACCCCCGCCTGGGTCACACAACCCCCTGAAGTACGGAGGGAAATCCTGGCACATACTCACTTGTCCAGTCTTCTTCAAAGCAATGCAGGAAGTGGAATCCCACCATGATGAGGGCGTGCAAGGAAATGAGAGCTATGTACATCTGAAACAGGAAAGCAGTGTAGAAGCCATTGTAGTGAGAACCTTCTGATCTTGCAGGTTCCCAGGACAGAGCCGCTCAGAATCTCTCAGCCAGGAACACACAGGCTGAGGGCTGACCAGAAAGGAGGCCAGAGAGGCATCTGGTAATTCGTCTACGGGTCCCCTGCCCCTGGCCCTGGGTCTGAGGTGGGCAGCCATTTACTGGGAATGTGAGGAACGAGAACTGAAACAAGTGCCCATCATGGCATGATGTGGACTCTGGGTAGGCTGGGTTTCCCGGGGCACTTCAGGCCTGCAGCTTCTCCTCACTTGAAAAGTCAGAGCCTGACTACCAGTGGCCCTTCCAGCCCTCACACTACGTTTACTCCACCTGCCTGCAGCTGAGGGAGGGCTGGCAGTTGTCACTGAAACCGCTGGCATTAGCTACTCAGACTGGGCACTTGGGATGGGAGCTGAGGGCAAGGCTCTTGCTTATAGCTAATCAACCTGAATCAGTTTTCTAGATGCCTGAGTGACAGGCCTAGAGAAAGGCACTTGTCGAGCCAAGGAGAGCTTTGGCAGAAGGGCAGGGGTCTGCATGGGCAGGTGGTAGGCTGTGACGCAGCAAAAGACATGGTGAGCGCTGAGAATTTTCAGACCTCCATTGCTTTATGGAGGGTGGGGCATGGTTCAGAAGCTGACTTACTGTAAACAGGACGAAGTACTTCTGGTTGTTCTCGCCGACACAGTTATTCACCCAGGGACAGTGGTGGTCCATCTTCCGGATGCACCGCTTACAAACACTGGAAGAGCCCACAAGGCGGACGTTCAGGGGCATCCTCATGGTGGTGGGAGGCCGAGGCAAGCAGAACCCATTCTCTGGCTCCACTCCTCACAAGTGGCCTCCTTGGGCACCACCAGGTGTTTTGCAGGGTATGTGTGGCAAGGGGCTTGGATGGCAGGGTCAGGAACCCCAGGGTCACAGTCATTCCAAATGTGGGGACAGTCATTCACCTCCAACGCCTCTTATCTTGTTTAACATAACAATAGCATGGAACCTTCAAGGCTGAGAAGAGGCTGCTCTCCTGAGGTAACAATGAGCCATGAGTTTGCTTTACGGAGAGGATAGAATAAAGAAGCACTTTCAAAAACTTGACTGGACAAGACGGGATACATCTGCTGCTCCTAATTTCCCCCAAAGACCAAAAACCCGGAGGCCAGGGCTAGGTGAAACTTCGGCCAAGCTACCAGGGAGGGTGCGGCTACAGGAGTTCACAGTGGGGACACGTGCAGGGTGTCTCGGGGTGGCAGGAAATGTCCCAAGAAACTTTCAGCTGTAAGATAGTATCTACTTAGCTGAAAAGTGCAGAAAAGTCATTTGTGCTTAAGTGTTGATGAGAAATCTCATTAATTTGCAAATTACTGACTTGTGATTGGGATCACTTTGGACCTAGACTGTTTCAACGTATTTAATGGCTAATGTTGCCCACCCCTTTTTGGACAATAAAAAGTACTTATTTTGAAAAGAGAGTACAAGGCTAATGAGGGCTTGAAAGCAACTACTCCCAAAGCTCAAGTTTAGAGACAACTATTTGCTTTTTTTTTTAAAGTTCATTAATTACCACCAGCTTTTCTTTCCACTAGTTTCCATAACTAACTTTTATCTCAGGTTCTCAATAAAATGCAAAGTGGGCTATGGCACGTGGGCCCTGGAAAAAGGGCTGGCCTCAGAGCCCCGTTAGAGAAGGGCTGTGTCACATTCACACGTGGCATTCACTGAGCTCTGGTAGCCCAAGGAAGGGCAGGGGAAGCGAGGGAGGGCATTCCCGGCTTGGAGGGGAACTGTTCCCTGAACTCCAGGCCAGAAAGCACAGGCCGCTCTAAAGGACGCCACGGTGAGGCCTGCGGCCCACTTTGGGCTGCAATGCGCTCTCACACCCCAAGGAGGTGGTGTGGCCTTTTCTAAAGATGGCATGAGCTTGGTGGCAAGGCAGACCTGGGTCTGCTGAGCTACCCTGGTCAGACTGGCCAAACTCCAAGCTCCAGGTTCCCCATCATGGGAAGCAAGTCTTGCAAGGACAAGTGAGAGCAGATGCTGGGCCTGGCTCAGATGGGTGGTGAAATCATTCTGGTCTCCACCCTCACTGCCCTCCTCAACCCAGAGGGCCTTACTAACCCAGGCATATTGGGAGGGGCACATCTCAGGGAACGTGAGTCTCCCTGGGGACTAGGAGGGCAGGGTAAGAAAAGGAAGCATGAAAGGGACATGGAGGGAAATAAAGAGAAAGTCAGGTAGCAGCAACTCCATTAGTCTCTCCCTCTGTATGTGTGCATTACCAATTTAAAAGGTACATGTGAATACAGATAATATATATTTTAACTGGTAACACTTGTTCCCTGCATACACTTAAAAAAGAGCAAACCAGTAGACAGGAAGAGTCAGCTGCTCCCCGCACGCTGGGTCTCAGCCACCAGGCCCACATCCCCTCCTCGGGCCCCCCCTGGTAGTCCATTTCTTGCATGTCCTTCTTTGGCTCTGGGCTGTCTTAATCACCTCTTTGTCTGGGGACCAACTTCTGAGGGTAATCACCACCCCCTGCTCCAGGCTCTGAGCAGTTTCTCTTCCATTTGCACTTATTTCTAAAAGGGGTTTCAAGTGGGTGCCCTGAGGCAGTGTTTGCTCAGAGCAGCAGGGGCCCGAGTGGCCTGCCGCCCTCAGAAGGACATCCCAACAGGCTCTCACAGCACATCTGTTTTCTCCTCTCCTCCCAGCCTCTCTGAGAAGACCAGGTGTGAACCCTGGAAGCTGGGTTCACAGTGGGCTAAGTCTCACTGGGCAGCCAAATTAGAAACTACTCACTCTTCAGGGAGGCAGGAAAAGTGAGCACAGCCCACTGAGAGCTGAAAAAGTTGGTCCTGAGTGCAGGTCTCTGAGTTTCCTTTTTACAAAGACATTAAAATGCCAAGATGGCACCTTTCCAGCTGGCTGACAGAGTTGGTCAGAAGCAGGCTCCTGGGCCAGGAGCTGGTGCATGGGGGTGGGTAGGTCTATCCATGCACATGGCTGGAGGCAGTGATCAAAGGCTGACTCACCTACAGCTCACAAAACACCCAGCCTGAATGGCACTAGGCCTGGGGCAGACCAAGGGCAAGGCTTGGAGGTGGGTCCCTGAGCGGGTCAGTGAAGGACACCCCAGGCCCACATCCTCCCCAGCTGTTTCACCTCAGGCACCAACAGTCACGAGGAGGAAGAAGAAATGTGGGCCTCCCCCAAGCCCAGACACCCCACTGGGGAATCAGTCACCTCAGAGCCAGTCCTCTTCCTAGCCCCCACGACCCAGCTGGGCCCCCCAGTCCAGACCCAGCAGGGTCCCTGCTCCAGACCCAGCAGGGCAGCCCAAGCACCGTGGCAGGGTGGGCTCCCAGAGCCCTCTCTCCACTCAGACCACTAGGAAAACCCGTTTCCTCTGCAGCTCCTGCTCGCTGGCTCTGTCCTTACAGTACCCAACTGCCCCTTCCTGGCGCTGCCCTCTAGCCCCACTGACGGCTGTCCCAGGTGGGATGCAGCTGGCCGGTGAGTTCTGGGGCACCAGCATGGAGTGCCAGTGGCACATCCTAAGCATGAGTAACAGTCACTTAAAAGATGAAACATCTTAAATGGACGCATTTTTTGGTGTCATAGCCTTTGGGCTTCCCAGGCAGGTTTTTAAATCAGTTTTAGAAGAGGGCAGGTGCTTCTCCTCCCCCTTCCTCCAGATTCCCTCCCATTTTTCAGGCCCCAGAGCACTTCCTTCAGAAGCCTGGTAGAGCCCAGCGAGCTCATCAGTGCCCACACATCCGGTTCTTCTGTGCTCATGCCCCCTCTCCAGGAGGTGCAAGTGCCCTTCCTTGGCAGTCGGCCCCAAAGGGGCTGGAGAGGGCCGTGCTGGGTGATGGCTCACCGTGGAAACACGGCCATGGCGATGAGAGCCCGTCTCTCGCTGCAGCAGCACTCACAGGACTGTCCCACGGTGGACGAGTGCGCCCGCTCTGCCTGGGGGGTCAGGGCCACGCCTAATGCAGCAGCCAGCCAGAGACAAGCCCGGGGCCACATGAGGGTCAGCCCAGTGAAGTCTCTGATGCTACAGATGAGGGGGGCAAGCCTGGGAAATGGGCTCCACCACAGCAGCCTGGGAGGCTCCAGGAGGCGAAGAGAAAAGACCCAAGCAAAAAGGCTCCAGTGCCCCGCAGACAGGTTTCCATCTCACACCTCATTCCCTGTGGTTAAAATCAGAAGCAAAAAAGGTCCCAGCTCAGAGATGATGTAAGGCAATGCAGCGTAGTGAAGAGAACACTGCTCTCAGATCTCCACTTCGGGCTCTGGGCAAAAAAACTTAGCTTCTCCTAACTACCTACTGGAGAATTAGCTCTTATTGCTCAGGGTTACAGATAATGTACGTAAAATGCTTTAAAAACAATACTAGTGAGAGGATTCAAGATGGCGGCATGAGAGGTAAGACAGAATTCCTCCCAGAACCACATATAGTGTGAAAATATAGTTAATACAACTAGCCCTAAAACAGCAACAGGAAAGAAGGCTGCACCAGACTGCATACAGACCTCGTGAACAGAGCAGACCTCACGAAACAAGGTAACTTACAAAAGCCTTGATTGGGTGGGACCCGAGCCCTTCCCCTACCCCAGCTCACTGGCGGGAGGAAGAGAAACAAGTGGGGTGGAAGCCTAGAACTGCTGAACACCCAGCCCTGGAGGTCTGCTTTGGACCGCAGACCTACATTGTGTGGTACTCTGGAGGTTGCTGGGATTGGGGAGCTGGGACAGGCAGAGTGCTTCAAAGACTGAGATTCCGGCTGTTTGTGGAGGACAGGGATCCACATCCGGCTGCTCTGGGACAGAGGAAAGGCAGACAGTCTGAGAGGCTTCCTAGCAGTGAGAGGGCTGCTGAAGGGGCGGGGTTTGCAGGGAGCTTGCTGCGTGGGAGAAGGGATAGGGGGACAAGGTTGTTTGGCGCACTCTGCCCAGCAGGTTGGGAACATTGAGAAGCTTCAGGCACCCCATCCCCCTAGCTGCCACCTACACTCCGAGGCCTCCCACTGTGATACACAGCTTGCTACACCTTCCTCCTGATCTGCGGGCACCTGCTTGCAAACTGGCAGTCATTGCTCTGGCATCAGGCCAGCAGGAGGAAGGCACAGCCTACAACAGCTAGAGACACCAAGCACAGAGGTTTATACCTGTGTGCTCGGCCCACTAGCTCTAATACTGGAGCCAGGCACTGCAGCTGGGAATCAGGACACAGCGCTTTCCTCCCCCCAGGCACCAGCGCCGCTCCCCTACGACCCCAAACCGCACTCTAGGGGACGAGCAGCTCGAGAGACAAGAGCTTCTGGGCACTAGAGGGCACCACATAGAATTATGAAACATCAAAGGAACCTGGTTCAACCCAAAATCTCACAAACCCCAGAAAAAGTGCCAAATGAAACTGAACTCACCGATCTTCCTGAAAGAGAGTTTAAAATAAAAATCATAAACATGCTCATGAAGGTACAGAAAAATATTCAAGAACTCAGGGACGAATTTAAGATGGAGATTCAATCATTAAGAAATTCCATATCTGAAATGAAACATACAACGGAGGGATTTAAAAGCAGATTAGATGTAGTAGAAGAGACGGTAAATGGGGAAGAAATTAGAGAAGAGGAATACAAAGAAGCTGAGGCACAGAGAGAAAAAAGGATCTCTAAGAATGAAAGAATATTGAGAGAACAGTGTGAACAATCCAAACGGAACAATATCCGCATTATAGGGGTACCAGAAGAAGAAGAGAGAGAAAAAGGGATAAAGTGTCATTGAGGAGGTAATTGCTGAAAACTTCCCCAATCTGGGGAAGGAGATAGTCTCTCAAGCCATGGAGGTGCACAGATCTCCTAACACAAGGGACCCAAGGAAGACAACTTCAAGACATATAATAATTAAAATGGCAAAGATCAAGGATAAAAACAGACTTTTAAAAGCAGCTAGAGAGAGAAAAAAGATCACATACAAAGGAAACCCCATCAGGCTATCATCAGATTTCTCAACAGAAATCGATACAGGCCAGAAGGGAGTGGAATAATATATTTAATGCAACGAAGCAGAAGTGCCTTGAACCAAGAATACTCTACCCAGCAGGGTTATCATTTAAATTCGAAGGAGGGATTAAACAATTTTCAGATAAGCAAAAGCTGAGAGAATTTGCCTCCCCAAAACGATCTCTACAGTGCATTTTGGAGGGACTGCTATAGATGGAAGTATTCCTAAGGCTAAATAGATGTCACCAGGGGAAATAAAATCACAGCAAAATAGAACAATTAAATACTAAACAGACACACAATCAAATCAACTACCCCCAAAGTCAATCAAAGGATAGTCAGAGTACAGAATATGATACCTAACATATAAAGAATACAGGAGGAAGAAAAAGGAGGAAAAAAAAAAAGAACCTTTAGGTTGTGTCTGTAATAGCATACAAAGTGAGTTAAATTAGACTGGTAGAGAGTAAGGGAATTCCCCTTGAACCTTTGGTAATCACGAATCTAAAGCCTGCAATGGCAGTAAGTACATACTTATCGATAATCACCCTAAATGTAAATGGTCTGAAAGCACCAATCAAAAGACATAGAGTCACTGAATGGATAAAAAAACAAGACCCATCTATATGCTGGCTACAAGAGACTCACTTTAAACCCAAAGACATATACAGACTAAAAATGAAGGGATGGAAAAAGATATTTCAGGCAACTAATAGGGAGAATAAAGCAGGAGTTGCACTACTTGTATCAGACAAAATAGACTTCAAAGCAAGAAAGTCACATGAGACAAAGAAGGGGACATTACATAATGATAAAGGGGTCAGTCCAACAAGAGGATATAACTATTATAAATATCTATGCAACCAACTCAGGATTACATACATATGTGAAATAAAAACTAACAGAATTAAAGGGGGATATAGAATGCAATGCATTCATTCTAGGAGACTTCAACACACCACTCACTCCAAAGGACAGACCAAGCAGAGAGAAAATAAAGAGACACAGGCACTGAACAACACATTAGAAAAGATGGACCTAACAGACGTCTACAGAACTCTACACCCAAAAGCAGCAGAATACACATTCTTCTCAAAAGCACATGGAAAATTTTCAAGAATAGATCATATACTAGGCCACAAAAAGCGCCTCGGTAAACTCAAAAAGATTGAAATTGTACCAGCTAGTTTCTCAGACCACAGGTATGAAACTAGAAATAAATTATGCAAAGAAAATGAAAAAGCCCACAAACACATGGAGGCTTCACAACATGCTCCTAAATAACCAATGGATCAATGACCAAATAAAAACAGAATCACGCAGTATGTGGAGAAAAATGACAACAATAATTCAACAATGCAAAATCTGTGGGACGCAGCGAAGGCCGTGCTAAGAGGAAGGTATATTGCATTACAGGCCCACCTCAGGAAAGAAGAACAATCCCATATGAGCAGTCTAAACTCACAATTAATGAAACTAGAAAAAGAAGAACAGATGAGGCCCAAAGTCAGTAGAAGGAGGGACCTAATAAAGATTAGAGCAGAAATAAATAAAATCGAGAAGAATAAAACAATAGAAAGAATCAATGAAAGCAGGAGCTTGGTCTTTGAGAAAATAAACAAAATACATAAACCCATAGTCAGACATATCAAGAAAAAAAGAGAGTCTACACACATAAACAGAATGAGAAACGAGAAAGGAAAACTCACTACGGATACCACAGAAATACAAAGAATTATTAGAGAATACTATGAAAAATTATATGCTAACAAACTGGATAACCTAGAAGAAATGGACAACTTTCTAGAAAAATACAACCTTCCAAGGCTGACCCAGAAAGAAACAGAAAATATGAACAGACCAATTACAAGCAAAGAAATTTAAATGGTAATCAAAAACCTATCTAAGAACAAAACCCCTGGAACAGATGGCTTCACTGCTAAATTTTATCAAACATTTAGTGAAGATGTAATACCCATCCCACTTAAAGTTTTCCAAAGAGTAGAAGAGGGAATACTTCCAAACTCATTCTATGAGGCCAGCATCACTCTAATACCCAAATCAGGCAAAGACACAACAAAAACAGAAAAGTACAGATCAATATCCCTGATGAACACAGATGCAAAAATACTCAACAAAATATTAGCGAACTGAATTAAAAAGCACATCAAAAGGATCATCCAAATGCTATATATTCCCTGCCTTTTCTGCAAATAAACGAGATTTGATCGGAAAAAAAAAAAAAAAAAAAAGGATCATCCATCATGATCAAGTAGGATTTATTCCAGGGATGCAAGGATGGTTCAATATTCGAAATCCATCAACATCATCCACCACATCAACAAAAAGAAGGATAAAAACCACATGATTATCTCTATAGATGCTGAAAAAGCATTCGACAAAATTCAACATCCATTCATGATAAAAACTCTAAACAAAATGGGTATAGAGGGCAAGTACCTCAACATAATAAAGGCCATATATGACAAACCCACAGTCAACATTGTGCTTAACATCAAGAAGCTGAAAGCTTTTCCTTTAAGATCAGGAAGAAGACAAGGATGCCCACTCTCCCCACTTCTATTCAACATAGTACTGGAGGTCCTAGCCACAGCAATCAGACAACACAAAGAAATAAACGCATCCAAACTGGCAAGGAAGAAATAAAACGCATCCAGATTGTCACTGTTTGCAGATGACATGATATTGTACATAAAAAACGCTAAAGAATCCACTCCAAAACTAGCAGATCTAATATCTGAATTCAGCAAAGTTGCGGGATACAAAATTAATATGCAGAAATCTGTCGCAGTCCTATACACTAACAATGAACTAGCAGAGAGAGAAATCAGGAAAACAATTCCATTCACAGTTGCATCAAAAAGAATAAAATACCTAGGAATAAACCTAACCAAGGAAGTGAAAGATCCATACTCTGAAAACTACCAGACACTCATGAGAGAAATTAAAGAAGATACCAATAAATGGAAACACATGCCCTCCTCATGGATAGGAAGAAGAAATATTGTCCAAATGGCCATCCTGCCTAATGCAATCTATATATTCAATGCAATTCCTATCAAAATACCAACAGCATTCTACAACAAACTAGAGAAAATCATTCTAAAATTGATATGGATCCACAAAAGACCCCAAATAGCCAAAGCAATCCTGAGAAGGAAGAATAAACCTGGATGGATTATGCTTCTCCACTTCAAGCTCTACTACAAAGTCACAGTAATCAAGACAATTTGGTACTGGCACAAGAACAGACCCATAGACCAATGGAACAGACTAGAAAGCCCAGATATAAACTCAACTATATATGGTCAACTAATATATGATAAAGGAGCCATGGACACACAATGGGGAAATGACAGCCTCTTCAACAACTGGTGTTGGCAAAACTGGACAGCTACATGCAAGAGAATGAAACTGGATTATTGTTTAACCCACACACAAAAGTAAACTCGAAATGGATCAAGGACCTGAATGTAAGTCATGAAACCATAAAACTCTTAGAAGACAACATAGGCAAAAATCTCCTGAATATAAGCATGAGCAACTTCTTCCTGAACGCATCTCCTCAAGCAAGGGAAACAAAAGCAGAAATGAACTCATGGGACTACATCAAACTAAAAAGTTTCTCTACGGCAAAGGACACCATCAACAGAACAAAAAGGCATCCTACAGTATAGGAGAATAAGTTTGTAAATGACATATCCGACAACGGGTTAACATCCAAAATATATAAAGAACTCACACACCTCAAAACCCAAAAAGCAAATAACCCTATTAAAAAATGGGCAGAGTATATGAAGAGAATTCTCCAAAGAAGAAATTCAGATGGCCAACAGACACATGAAAAGATGCTCCACATCACTAATCATCAGGGAAATGCAAATTAAAACCACAATGAGATATCACCTCACACCAGTAAGGATGTCCAGCATCGAAAAGACTAAGAACAACAAATGCTGGTGAGGATGTGGAGAAAGGGGAGCCCTCCTACACTGCTGGTGGGAATGTAAGCTAGTTCAACCACTGTAGAAAGCAATATTGACATTCCTCAAAAAACTAAAAATAGAAATACCATTTGACCCGGGAATCCCACTCCTTGGAATTTACCCAAAGAATACAACTTCTCAGATTCAAAAAGACATATGCACCCCTATGTTTATCACAGCACTTTTTATAATAGCCAAGATATGGAAGCAACCTCAGTGTCCATCAGTAGATGAATGGATAAAGAAGAAGTGGTACATATACACAATGGAATACTATTCAGCCATAAGAAAGAAACAAATCTTACCATTTGCAACAACATGGATGGAGCTGGAGGATATTATGCTCAGTGAAATAAGCCAGGCAGAGAAAGACAAGTACCAAATGATTTCCCTCACTTGTGGAGTATAACAATGAAGCAAAACTGAAGGAACAAAATAGCTGCAGGCTCAGAGACTCCAAGAAGGGACTAGTGGTTACCAAAGTGGAGGGGTGTGGGAGGGTGGGTGGGGAGCGTGGTAGAAGGGTATTGAGGGGTATTGTGTTTAGTATACATGGTGGGGGGATCAAGGGGAAAACAGTGTAGCACAGAGGAGGCTAACAGTGAATCTGTATCATCTTACTACACTGATGGACAGTGACTGCATTGGGGGTATGAGTGGGGAGTTGATAATATGGGTAAATGTAGTCACCACATTGTTTTTTCATTTGAAACCTTCATAAGAGTGTGTATCAATAATACCTTAATAAAAATAATAATAATAAAAAAAGAAAACAAATTTAACCATTTGCAACAACATGGATGGAGGTAGAGGGTATTATGCTCAGTGAAATAAGCCAGACAGAGAAAGATAAGTATTAATTGATTTCACTTATATGTGGAGTAAGAGAACAAAGAAAAAAACTGAAGGAAGAAAACAGCAGCAGACTCACAGAACCCAAGAATGGACTAACAGTTACCAAAGGGAAAGGGACTGGGGAAGATGAGTGGAAAGGGAGGGATAAGAGGGAAAAAGGGGCATTACGATTAGCAGACATAATGTAGGGGGGGCACAGGGAGGGCTGTACAACTCAGAGAAGACAGGTAGTGACTCTACAGCATCTCACTACGCTGATGGACAGTGACTGTAATGGGGTTGGTGGTGGGGACTTGATGATGTGGGGAGTCTAGTAACCACAATGTTGCTCATGTAATTGTAGATTAATGATACAAAAAAAACTGAAGGAACAAAACAGTATCAGACTCCCGGAACCGAAGAATGGACTAACAGTTACCAAAAGGAAAGGAAGTGCGGAGGATGGGTGGGAAGGGAGGGATAAGGGGGGAAAAAGGGACATCACGATTAGCACGTATAATATGGGGGGGGGCCCACGGGAAGGCAGTATAGCACAGAGAAGACAAGTAGTGATTCTATAGCATCCTACTACACTGATGGACAGTGACTAATGGGGTATGTGGTGGGGACTTGATAATAGGGGGAGTCTAGTAACCATAATGTTGCTCATGTAATTGTACATTAATGATAGCAAAATAAAAACAACAAAAAATACTAGTGCTATATAAATTTTATAATCATAACCATGATAAAGACAAAATAAGAACCTGAGCAGTCCATTCCATGATGGCTTCAGCCTCAGTGTGGAGGTTTGTAGGGGGTGGGGACAGGTGTAAGGCTTTGTCAACACTGGGGGTTTCTACCTCCTTGCGCAAGAGGAACCTACTGCACAAGCCAAACACCTTGGTGGTCCCCTTCTCGCATAAACAGCTCCCCCCCAAGGATTTTCACATGCTTCCATGGTCCTCAGCTCCAGGATAAAAGTAGCCTGGGTTTCCAGAGTGCCTGTCCTTAGAAGGAAGATGCATCCACATACCACTGGGTGGGAAGGAACACCTGCAGGGCCAAGTGCAGGGAGTATCTGTGGCACCCACTAGAGCTCAGGGAATGGAGACAGCTGGAAATTCCACAGACTCCTTTGGGAGGAAAGGAACCAAATGGCTGTATGCGAGCTCATGCGTGTACGTGCGTACTTTCGCCTGAGCAGACAAGACTGACACTAAATTTCTTCAGCCAAGCCACAGGCCTTTCAGCGCAACCAGCCAAACTAGCTCTGTTTGGTGGCCGGGGATTTTGTTTACCCAAACTGTGGGTTCCCAGATGGGTTGGGCCACCATGAGCCATCACAAAGGAGCAGTCAGCACACATTTCCTGAGGCAGGAACAAGAAACACACAGGCACCTTCACTCGAGTTCACGTGAATCAGCAGTTCTTGTTTTGCTAAAGCTGGTTCGTTCACTGGCACTCAAGAATGCCTCTCCCAGGCCATCCTGAGGGGAGCGGCGAGGGGGAGAGGGTGAGGGAAATGCCAGGCAGTGGAGGAAGCCAAGGCAGGAAGGAGAAAAGAGCCACTGTGGTCACCCGAAAGTTCTTTTCTACAAAGTGCACACCTCTCTGTTCCTGTTCAGTCTGTATGAACCCATGCCCAGTGCTCACATGTTCCCCTAGTAACAAACAGCTGCTACTTAACTGAGTGAGGTGACTCACACAGTGTTTTGTATTTAATTCTCACAGCAAGCTAGGGAGGAACAACCCTTTTCACGGAGGGGAAAGCTGAGGCTCAGAGAGATGCAGTCAGTGCCTTGCCCAAGGGTCCACAGCGTGGCAGGGACAGTGCTGGGCTTCCAGTGCTGACCTCTGCAAACCCAATGCCAGAACCTGCTGCCCAACCCTGGGCTGCCTGAGGGAGCAGCTAAGGAAGCTCAGCCTTTCATCCAGGTGATGGAAACAGCTGGCTTTCTCAAGCTCTGGGGTGGCAGGAAAAGGCTAGACTCACACCTCCCTCTCAGGTACGAGGAGCAAGCCTTGAAGTAGTGTGTAACACAGATATCAGAAGCAAGCTGACCCAGACACAGACAACCCCATGGGCTGCTGCCCAAGGTCTTCGGCCCTCACCCTTACATGGGGGCACTTGGCTGGGGAGGTCCCCAGATCTTTCTGACAGGAAAATATACATACAATGGCATCATGTCACACCACACATCATCTTCAAATTTGGAGTTCTAGTGGAAAGAGCCCTGGACTTGAGGCCAGGAACACTGGCCCTCCCATCTACTCTCCAGTCCTCCCAGCTGGCTTCACAGCAGTCACTTAACCCCTTT
Organism: Smutsia gigantea; assembly: GCA_032199065.1. NCBI lineage: Eukaryota > Metazoa > Chordata > Mammalia > Pholidota > Manidae > Smutsia > Smutsia gigantea. The sequence continues at coordinate 56,996 of JAVSCE010005694.1, forward strand.
AAGCCTTACTTCCTTATCTAGGGGGAGTCATCCTATAGTAATGCTATCTCCAGCGGCAACATGAAAAGAAGATGAGTGATGACGAGACAGAGTGGGCTGAGGTGCCCAAGTCACAGCAAGTACTTAGGCACTGACGTCAGCATCTGAGCACTGGAGAGACTAACTGCTGTCCTCTGTTAGGTGGACAGGGAGGTCCTCACAGAAATGCCACCTTTCAGTCGCTGGGGCTCACCCAGCCCAAATGTTTCCCCAGCCTCAGGCTGATGAGGAGGACCTCCTGATGGTATCAGGCGCCAGTTCCTTCCTTCCTCCACAACCCCTCCCCACCCCAAACATACCAGTCTGGAAAAGGGACCATGGGACATGTTTGTATTTCTGTAATTTAACATTTAACGTTCCCTTGTAATGAGAAAGTGCAATTTTTAGCTGGATATTTTCTTGTTGAGAAGATTCAAAATAGCAAGAAAATATGAAAGCCAAACAGGAAAAACCACCACAGATAAGATGGGGAAATGGCTTTTTGGTTGGATTCTACAATTGTCACAACCTCTAGGTTTTTTTCTTCAAGAAATCTTCCTTAAAGGACAACCCCTGCATTTCTCTGAAAAACTGAAATAAGTAGGCCCCACCTCTTAAATGTGTCAAGCATTAGACATACACAGAATAATTTTCTAAAGCTTTGTCTGATGTGCCCTTAAAGTGATAAAGCCATGAGGTAGGAAGAGCAGGAATCCCTTTGATTTTGGAGATAGGGGGACAAAGGTGGAGACAGTCAGGGCCTGTGCAGGGTCCTACATCAGTGGTGGCACAGCCAAGTCCTGAGACAGGTGTCCTGAGCCCAAAATAAATGCCCTTTCCAGTCTAGTGAGCTCACAGAGATTGGGAGCAAGAGTCGCGGTGGTCACTCTGTGCCCAGACCAGGGGACATTTGGGAGGCCTGTTGCTGACGGCACCTGAGTGAGAGGCTGCTACTCCAGAGTGCTCATGGGTGCGTGTGTGTGCTGAGGGGGTGAAGGGCGGTGAGGAGGCAAGCCCTGGGTGGTCGGGTGTGTACCTGCAGTGGTGGGCTCGGTCGGGCTTGATGCTGCAGCATTTGGGACACTTGTATACCACCTGCCCGGGCTTCAGCTGTAAACTCTCAATGAATTCTTTAGTGGCATTTCCTTTGGGCACTGCCCCCTGTAAGAAAGAGGAAAGGGTTAGGCTGAAAGTTCTCTCAGGTCTGACATTCCCCTGTGGAGATGGTCACCTGAAAGCAGCAACTACACACCCATGGACAAGACATCTGCACCCCAACAGCATGTGCACTGTGATCAGAACCACGCCAGTGCCGATGAATACTCATTGACAAAGAGTTTTGGGTCGACATTAATTTCCTGGTTAACAGCTGCAGCCTTTGTGAGTTTTCCTTGGTGATCATTACATCTAACAGATCAGTTTTCCCAGATGGAAATTTGCAGCTCTGCATTTTATTGGGTTCTGTTTAAAATGGAATCAAGTTTTATTTTTTACCAGTACTACTGTTATAAAGGATTGATAAACTGTTTCATTCTTATGAATCTACAAGCAACTGTGAGCCACTGCCCTCAGATATCCCACTTGCCCTCTGACTAGAACTGCCTTCCACTTTGCTTTCCCATCCTTTTAGTATACTTGTGAATACTCTGCATTGTTCTGTCTACACCTTTGGTGGAAATAACAGCTGAGTCAAAATGCCACCAGAGGCCCTGAGGGATATGCACCTGTTGCACCTGTCCAACAGAAGGAAAGCAGTGGTGCCTAGGCCCAAGAAGGGTCTCAGTCACCTATCTTCACCAGCTGCCTACTCCATGCTCAGCCTGTGTTCCCGGGTTCATTGCTATGGATTCAGGAATCAAACAAGGTCTCTGCTCCCAGGAGACTCCTGGTCTTTTGGAGGCTGCCAACCATTCTAGAAGACAGTTATGCTGAGGGAGCACAGAGGAGCAGCAGCCAGCTAGCCAGGGGAATCAAAGGAGTTTCAAGAAGTGAGGTTTAAGGGTTATCCTGAGGACTGCACAGGGCTTTGCTAGGTAGACCTGTGGGAGAAAAGGCGTTCCAACCAGAGGAGGGGCACAGGTAAAGGAAAAAGGCGAGAGAGTGAGCCTTTTGGATGACAGTGAGAGAATCAGTGTGGCTGAGCCCAGGTGCGAAGTGTCAGTAGAGAGGCGGGCCTCAGCCTGAGTAAGTGCTGGATGCCAGGCCTAAAGGCTGGGATGGGATTTTTGTTTATAGGTAGCGCAGAGCCATCAGATAACACCTGTGCTTTAGGATGAGCACTGAGGTACCTGTGCTGTGTGGATCAGGTAAGAAGAGGGAGAGAGTAAAATCCCAGAGACCCATTAGAAGGTTACTGCTGATGATCCAGTAAGGAAGAACTGAGCTGTGAGGATGAAGAAGTGGAGAGGCCATCCAGAGAGCCAAACAAAAGGTGTAAGGAACTGCGTGAATGTAGAGGTGGTGGTGAAGGGGGCAATGAAAAGGAAGGAGGTAAGCATGGCATGTCTCTTTTTAGCTGCTGGTAAACAGTGGCACCCTTAACCATTAGGAGAGCCCAGGAGAAGCCAAGTTCTGGGGAAGAACTGATTGGTTCACACTTAGAATATGTTCTCTCTGAAGTGCCTAAGGGATGCCCAGAAGGAGGTACTCAGTAAGGTGGCTGGGAATATGGCGCAAGAAGAGGGAGAGAAGAGGTCAGTGGCATAGCAACAAGGGCTACGAGGCTGGCTTGGAAGTCTGCTGGCCCTGCTTTAAATCTGAGTTCTACATTTGTGAGCAGTGGGCCCACTGAAAGTTTGACCTCTCTGCCTCTTAACTGGTGGGCCAGAACCCATCTTATCTAACTCCCGGCATTACTGTGAGGTTCAACTAGGCCTAAGCGTAGATCAGACAGCCTGAGGAAAGGACACAGAGGGCGCCTGCCATGGAGGAAGTGCTGTGTGTGCTAGTGCGACAGCCTACATACACCGTTTCATCTCCCCAAATTCAGGCTGAAATCCCAGTCCCCAGTGAGACGGCATCAGGAGGTGGGGCCTCGGGGGGTGATTAGGTCACTAGGGCAGAACCCTTGTGAAGGAGATAAGTGCCCTTATAAAAAGACCCCAGAGAGCTCACTCCTCCTGCCGTGTGAGGACACTGAGAAGATGGCCGTTGGTGAACAGGAAGCAGGCTCTCACCAGACACTGAATCCTCGAAATAAATTTCTGTTGTTTATAAGCCCCCTAGTCTGTGGTAGTTTGTTAATGCAGCCCAAATGGACTGAGACAGGTAGTCTGTATTCTTGGCTGTGCCCTGGAGTCAATACTGCAGCTTTAATGAAACACAGATGTCTAGACTCTAATGCGGTGCTATTATATTAAAACTGTTGGGGTTGGGGAGGGGGCAGACACCTGTATATTTAAAAAGCTCTCAGCAGGACTGAGAACTACTGTGCTAGACCAGAAGCTCCATGATGTCTCTACCTCATTCAGCATCAGAGCCCCTTGCCTGGAAAAGGTCTGTCAGTTTCCAGCAAAGGGGAGAAAGCAATCAGAACACAAATGAAGGGAGCAAGGATGCCACCTGGGGGACTCCGCCAGCTGGGCAACTCTGCCAGCTGGGCCTAGCTCCCAAACAAGCACTGGGCCTACCACTGGGTCAAGGCGCAGCTATGGGATGGGACAGGCCCCTGCGTCAGGTCTAGGTGACATCAGGCTCCACTCATCAGGGGGCACCCACGAGATACCACAATCAAGTTAATGCACCATCAGAACAACAGAACCTAGGAGTGTGCCCAGGTCCTGGATGGGCCCAGAGTGAGGGACAGTGAGGCTATTAGGGTGGGTAGGGGGATATCTCGCAGCTGACAGAGAATCCCTGGTCTCTCCAGAGGAGGGCTGATGGACTACAACAGGCCAAGGGAGGGGTTCCAGGGATGAGGACTGGGTGTCAGAACCTTTCCTACAAAAGAATCCTGGGACAGGAAGAGCCACTGAGGAAGAGAAAACACTTTAAATGCTGAGAATGCAAGGGAGCTATAGCTTTGTCTTTTGTTAAGACAATGACTCACAGGGAATAAAGATACCAGCTGTGGAGACCGCAAAGATAAGTCAATTAACAGCTCTCTCCTGAGCGTCTTCACTGAGCATTGTGGGGAGTATGGAGAAGTGGTGGGAGCCTGGGTCTCAAACAGCTGGTGGGGCAGACAGACACACAGACACAGTGAGAAGGCTAAAGCCGAGCACCTAGTGAAAGGCCCATCCGCGGTGTGGCAGGGCCTCAGGGAGACAGGAGGGCTGAGGGTGGGGATCTCAGAAGGGAGGAGACAGTTGGGCTTGAACGGCAAGGAGCATCCTGGTGGATGAAGGCAGGAGAGGGGCACCTGGGAAGGGAAATAGGCCAAGCACTGGCCAGATGTGGGCCTGCAGATGGCCTGTCCAGGAGATGACAAGTGGAGCAGAATACCTGGAGCAAGAGGGCATGTGCAAGGGGGTCTTCCTGGCAGCAGAGAAAAACCTCAGGACCACTGTTGAATTTGGTATAATGAGATCAGGATAATAAGAATTTGGTATTGTCATTATCACCTGCTATTCCAGACCATTATCAGAGACATCATTAAACAGTTCAGACTTTCTAAAAGTCTGCCTCTCCAGTGTGACTCCATTTGCATAAATCTCCTGGAATGCTCTTTCCCATCTGGGCAAGACCGCATCTGCCCCATGAGCTCACCTTTCAGAGCCAGGGACCAGCTGGACCACCCCTGAGAATGCAGTCTGGGACCCAGGCACTTTCCAGCCTTTGCTCAGATGTCTTTTCCTTTCTTTTCTTTTTTTAAAAGAATATGCTCTTCTAGGCTTATCTCCACAGATTTCAGAACTTCCTATCAGTAGTATATAGTAAGGATTTTTTCCTGTATGATTCTGGACAAATGGCAGAGAGTCAGAAGGCCTGATGAGACATTTTTGTCAATTTTTGTTACACTGAGAAACACCCCTCCCTGCCCAGTACTCCTTATATGTTCACAGGGACGTTCTGAAACTTCCACATTACTGCAGCCTGGCAGACCAAACTTACTGCTTTCTTTTCTCATTTCCAAAGTAATACTTGTTCATGATTTAACAAAATACATAGATGAGAATATTAAAAGGGAAAAACCCATCCTTTGATTCTGTCATCCAAAGATAAATACTATTGACATTTTGGAGTATATTCTTCCAGTTTTTTCTCTGTGCAGGTAGTTAAGCTGAAAACATTAAAAAAAAAATTAATAGAGACATAGAAATGCTCACATGCTTCTAAAATACATATTCAGTCCCATAGTGGAATCCATTTAAAATTTGGGGAGGGAGGTGTGATAAAGCTACCTCAACCATTCCCCTCAGTGGCTAGCCCAAACTTCTAGTACCTTTCTTGACCTCTACCCAGTTCCTTTCTCTTTCAGAGAAAAAATGGGAGGCTGCCAGGGTAAACTTCCTTACATTCCTCATCTCCCTGGACCCACAGGCAGCAGCTGTCTTGGAGGACGAGGGTCCTACCTAATCCTGGCCCTCAGGGGTCCCCATACCATTACCTCAGGGCTCTTCCCTCGTGCCCTTAGCAGACTCCAGGCTCTTCCTCCCATTGCAGCTGAACTTCCTGACGTTGTGGGCACTTGCTGCCTCTGCTCACCTCTCACTCACTCTCTGGTTCTCGGCTCTCGGCCCCTATCTCTTCCACACCAGGTCGCTGAGCCAAATCCAAAGGTCAACTCTTAGCTCTCATCCTCCTCGAGTCTCCTCTCCAGCCACCAGTCCCTGCTCCCTGTCACTACTCTCCCCCACGGCTGCTCCACTCCCTCTGGGTTCCACACCAGCCCTCTTCCCTGCTCACCCTGCGACCACCACCTCCACTCTTCCCTATCGTCGCCCAGTAGTGATGCTCAAGTTGCCGGCCCCAACGCAGACCTCTTGGCACTGCACATATCTCTGCCTGGTTTCTCAAAAGGCACTAAAGCCAAAGAAAGCCAACCCCTGAAATTCAACGTGTTAGAACTGAACCCATTACTTGCCCCCTCTGGTCTCTCTTCTCTGGACCATAGCACATCCATCTACCCTGTCATCTGAAGCAGAAATCCACTAGCCATCCCCTCTCTTCTAACCCTCTGGGGACACATACCCACCTACTTCACCAGGTTAACGTGGCCCCACACTGTGCCTCAAATCCCATTTTCTCCCCTCTATGCCACTGTCATGGCTTCACTTCACCCCACCTCACGTGCTCCAGCTATAGGGAATCTCCTAGGTCTTCCCACCTCTGGTCTCTATCCCTCACACCCTGCAGCCCACCTCCATCCTTTCTCTCTTCTATTTTCCAGGGTAAATGTTTTAAAATGTGAATCTTGTGAACCTTGAAAATAATCACATGATCGTGTTATTCTACTTGCCTAAAAGCCTTTACAGGCTCCTAAAGCCTTCATAGGGCCCAGAGTCTGAGCTCCCTGGGCAGCGATCATGCAAGGGCACCACAGCCCAGCTCTGGCCCACCAATCCAGTGTTCACTCCTTCTCTCAGCAGTCCCCACCCCGGGGACCATCTAGTTTCCCAAAGGCACCATGCTGAGTCTACTATTGTGTCCTGTATTAGTACCTGTCCTCCAGCCTTCCAGCACCAACTTGCCTCTTGCCCCCAAGCCAAAGCCCATTCAGGGATCACCTCCTCTGCCTATTTCCTAATAACCTGAGGCCATACCCAAGACAGAACACATCACTTGGCCTTTGTGCTACCAGAGCTTATATTTGTCGTGTAACACCTATCATTTAATTACATACTGATCTCTCCAGCAACGCTGTCATTTCCTGGAGGACAGAGACAAAGCCTTTCAACTTGTGGCCCACTGAACTGCTCAGGGCCTGTCACGGAGCATATATTAAAAAACCCAAGCTGAATGATAATGATAATACAACAGACATTTATTGAGTACCTGTATTTTAGGCACAGTTCCAAGTGTTTTACTGTATTTTGTCAGGTAATTCTGACCTATAAGATCAGAAACTATAAATAATAAACCTATAAGGTAGAAACTATGACACTTCTCATTTTATATATGAAGTAACCTAAAGCAGGGAAATTAAGCAACTTCCCAAGGTCATATGGGTACTTAGTGGGAGGACCAGGGTTCAGACCCAGGCAGTCCTAGTCTCTAGACCTATGCCTCCCTCTATCAGAAGACAACATTTAATTACCAGATATTCCAATTAAGTGACTTGAAGATGCTTTTATTATTGCCCTGATGCCGTAATACCATTCCCCTAGGATAATAAGGCCTGTTTCAATAAGGGTCTAAGATAACATGACAATTAAAAAGGACACAATGGAAAGCAGTGGAGACAGGTTCCAAGGAAATACCAATGATTCCAAGGACTCAACACTGCCATTCATTTCAAGCAACAAAGATGAAACTTGCTTCAATTGTTTAGGGGCCATGGGATCAAGGCCTGTGCACATCTGCTAGTCCAGGGAGAAATTCTCCCTCTAACAGCTCTGCCAGTAACATGGTGACCAGCCCCAGGCCTGTGTCCCAAGGCCACCTGTCTTCTCCACAGAAAGGTAGGAGGGAGGCAATCCCCAAACTGGCCACCCTTCTCTCTCTGGAGCCAGAAAGATTTTTCAGTTGGCATTTATAAGCGGCTCAGTGGCAGGTGAGAAGTTGCCTGGCACAAGGGAGAATGCAGCATCCTACTCAAATGAACCCCAAGTCAAGTTCCCTGACCTGAGCCAGGGAATGTGCCCATAGCTGTGGGATAGATGAGTGAGGCCCTCCTCTGGCTGCACCCAGCACCCGGCCTGTTACTAGTGCATTGTGGGAGGACCCAGTGCTGTTTCCCCTCTGTGCTCCCCGACACCATGCCGCCATGCTACCGACCCAAGTAAATACTTGCTAGCTGATTCTGTACACAGCACGTGCTCAGTAAGGTCACCTAGAGAGATTCCAGAAGGGAATACCAACTGCACATTGAAGTGAGCTCCAATATTTCCATGGAGGAATTGTGGCAGCTGAAACTAAAATCAGAGGGCCTGCAGTGGTCTGAGATAATCATATTAAGTCTGTTTATAGCAAAGTGTTCACAGAGTGGGATTCAAAGGGAAGGAGGGGCAGTAGCAGGCAGACAGATTCATTTTCTCTACTTAGCAACATGGTTAGATTGAATTGATTTATATTCCTCCTTTTCTCAAATCTGAGATTTGAGATAGTTTACAATGAGTTTAATACATGATAGGGCCAAAGAAAGGAGGGGCAAAAAATGCTGATTGTAAGGGTTTATACAATTGCTGTGATTGTGTAGTGTTTGGCTTTGAGCTTCCTGGCATCCAGGACCAAAACAAACATGCTATGTCTCTCAGTTTCAAGCATCTTCTGGGAGACAGACGTTGCCCCAGACCTAAATTGTAAAGGAAATTTTAAAGCTCACAGGGTGACTAACTGAAAGGTATTTGTAACTGGAGAAGAAAAAGTGGTAAAATTGGTGAAAGGTTGAGGGGTACCAAGATAAGAGTTTCTGAGCCCAGTTTGTACTCAAGAGGCTGCCTCGTCAGGGCACGTGGATCCACTATAAACCACTAAACATCTGAAGTAGTCCAGGAACACAGAAAGCTCCTTTGATTACATTACACAACCTCAGCAGGCAAGGACAGGGCACCCAGAGAGCAAACACCAGTCTGATTTGTGCTCTTGTCCACGCCCATGTCACTTCCAGGCCAGCAAACCTGACAAGTATGGCTGTTGTCTCTCTGTCCCTCTGTCCCCTTCCCTGTCTTTACAGGTCTGTACCATTACCCAATTTCTCAAATGGGAGTTTCACCTCCACAGGAACTGCTTACACATTTGTGAGTCATTTTCTTCATCCCTTTTTGCTCAAGCTCTGGGTGGACCCATTTACTACTGTGCTGGACTAAATGACTGCTAAAGGGTCCAGAAAGCTGTGGCGGTTGCAACTGTTCTGATGTTACAACTGGAATAAGAATTTCAAAGCTGGAAGTGGTACAGTAACTGTTTGGAGGAGGCTATTTTTTTTTCAACTAGTAATACTAAAAAACCAAAATGATACAATGTATACATTGTTACACATTGTTTATAACCATAGGATGTAAATTTTTCTAAAAAATTATATGCAACATTAATTCTTGAGATACAAAACATTATAATCCTGTTGGAAATTCCTTAGAACCCTGCAGTGAAACCTTTCTAAAAAGAGACTCCCTCTGCAGTATTAATAAGGAACCCCTAACTGATCTTTTCGTGTGAGGTCTGGGCCCCCAACTCTGCCTGTCATGTGCCCAGGGTGCCCAGGTGATCCCACCTCTGCAGCTCCACCTCTGTTTACATACTGGGTTTTGCATAACATGTCCCACGCTGGGAGTGAGAGAGACAGGGAAGTGCAGGAAGAGTCAGAGATGGGGCATGTCAACACAACATGCTTTGAGTCGCTCCCCTCACTAATGGTAGATATTTGACAGATGCTTCAATTTTTGGCCCAGTTTTCTTTGGCGGCCACTAGCAAAACTGCACCTATGAGCATCTGACTGGCTTTTGGGATACAGTCTATGGCTCTCAGGCATTTGGAATTGGAAGCCCAGCAACATATTGCAGTGAGAACCACTCTTTCCTGCATCAGATTGTAAAGGGCCACACTGAGAAGGTCCCTGGAGAGGCCACACGAGGGGGTAAAGGAACATATGCTTGTGAGGGCAGCAGGAACCTCAGGGCAGAAGCCACCTTTCTCCACCACCTGAACATCCAGTTCCCTGATTCACACGCCTTGTAGAAACCAAACTCCACTCTCTGATCCTGACCCTTCACCGGCCTCAAACCTGGCTATCTACTACCCACCTGGCATCGCTGCTTACATGGAGCATAGGCACAGTCTGGCCAGAACCCAAGCCTTGGCTTCTCTTCCAAAATCTGTTCTCCCCAGACTCTACCATTCAATAGATGGCACCTGCAATCCCCAGCTGCTCAAGCCAAGACAAGACCCTGGAAGGCAAACTCCCCAGTTCCTCTCCATTCTGTCAGCTCTTCTGAAAGGTAGTTCTCAAATTTGGCTGAACATAAGGGACACCTGGGAGCTTTAGAGTACCCCAGTACCTGGGGCCCTGCCCCAGACCAATGAGAGTAGAATCTCTGGGAGTGGAGCCCAGGCATCAGTACTTTTAAAAACTCCTTAAGGGATTCTAATGTGCAGCCAGGTTTAGAATTAGTGGCTTAAAATACCCTCCAAATCCAGCAGCTTCTCTCCAGCTTTACTGCTCACACCTCAGTCTGAGCCACTACCACATCTTGTGTGGACCACTGTAATGCCCTCAGCTTGCTGCTTCCATGCTCCACCTCACCCCTCATCACAAGCACAGTCACATCATGCCTCTCTGATGGCTTCCCACTGCATTCAGAACAAAGACCAAACATCTCATGAGGCCTACAAGGTCCTGCATGATCTGGCTTCTGCAGTCTCTCCCCCTCTTTGAGCCCCTCTTGTCCCTACTCACCATGCTTTGGTCACCCTGGTCCCAGTCCTGTTTCTCAAACATGCCAAGCATGTGCCTACCTCTGGGCCTTTGCACCTACTCTCTCATCTGGAGGCTCTGCTCTCAGATCCTTAGTCTGCCTGACTTGCAATTTCATGTTATTCAGGTCTCAGCTCAAATGACACCACTCAGGGAGACCTTCTCAGACCACCTTGACCTTCTCACTGGGGAGAACAGATTTTGGAAGAGAAACCAATGTTTCTGTTCTGGCCAAACTGTGTCTATGTTCCATGTAAGCAGTGATGCCAGGAGGGCAGTAGATAGCCAGGTCTGGGGCTGGTGGAGGGTCAGGATCGGAGAGTCATATGTGGAAGTTACTTTTTGCTCCAGGAAAGTCACACCACCACATCAACCTGATCACAGTTTTATGGTCTCTAAAGCACTAGCACTTTCCAAAATTACCTTGAACAATGACATCTTTATTGCCTGACCCCCTGCTCTAGGCTGAGAGTTTCTGGAAGGCAAGGATTTTGGCCTGTCTTGCTCCACTGCTCAGAAAGGAACCTCTCACATAGTAGGCACTTAATAAACAGGCCATTCATTTTATTCCACCCATCAGTGCACCCCAGGGCTCCTCCTCACTGCTGCCAGAGTGGTCCTTGTACAATGATGATCTGACCTCATCACTGTTTTATTTAAAATACTCAGGGACTCTAGACTGCCCTTCATCATCCAATCATGCCCTACTTCTCTGGCACTCCACCCACACCACCACCCCATTTTCCTCCTAAGATCCCACCATCCAAATAACTCTGGGGGAGTTGCCCGGAGGAGCCACACTCCTGTGCTCCTGTGTTTTGTGCCGCTTCCTCTGCCGGGAATGTGGTCGCTGTCTTCCTGCCCTACGGCCCTCCAGCTCCACTGCCAACATACACTGCTCTGACAAGAGCCCCTCCGGCCAGCAGCCATCCCTGCCCAGACTGGTTAACACCCCCTCCCTAGTTCTTCTGTGGCACCCCCCGTGCTTCCTTCTGCCATGGACTTCATCACAGGGGGCGAGGCTCACGTCTCGTCCTCTAGACAGAGGGCACCTTGAGGGTAGGAACAGTGCCTGGGGACTTGGTAGAAACTAAATGACAAGGTGAGGAAAATATCTTTTACTCCAGTATCCCCAAATAGCAAGGGCATCATAAAGAAACCTGAATAAATCCTTCACTTGCTTCCAGTATGGCCAAGTTGATGCTGCTAGGAAAACTCTTTTATACCCTTGTGCTTTGGGGTACTTATGATCATGACCGTGCACAAGTTTCCTCCCTATCCAAAAGGTCACTTTAGGCCACTCTGCTTTTATGAACGACTTATGTTAGTACATGTTTTTGCTAATCCAAAGAAATCCAAAGAGCATTTTTGCTTTAAGAAATGGTAATTGTGTCTTCACTTTAAGCCATTTTGGCTTATGAACGGTTTCATAGGAACACTCTACTTTTGGATAGCAGAGGAAACCTGTGCCTCATTTATCTCAGGTGTCAGCTGGGCAATGATCCCATAGTATTGCCAGTATTGGGCCTGCCAGTGTGTATGATCTTTCCAGCACATGCAGGGGAGGAGGTGCTGTCTAGACAGGCTGCTGACATGCAATTGAGCGGGGAAAGCTGGTTTCCCTTGGGACAGATTAACAATCCACCACCTGCACCAGCAGGACCTGGAGCCCTTCAAGAAGGGAACTGGCTCGGGACCCAGCATCCTTACTGTGCTTTCCCTGGGGCTCCCGGAGACAAGACCTGTGTGGCCAGGCCACTGCTGTTAGCAGTACTTTCCCTTTCTTAGTTTAAACACTCCCATCCCACACACCAAAACAATTAAGCCACAGGAGGTCTTTATCCAGTAAAGCACTATCTTGTTTTTCTCATACAAGTTAATGAACAGGAATGGAGGATTTAATATTAGGGTACATGACATTCCATAGCCACTTACACAGCTTGGTATATTTAGCTAAGTCATCAGGCAAAACACCACTGCTTTACCCACAGATCAAGTACTAAGAGGAACTTGCAACAGCCTGAAACACACCTATCCAGCTTTTCAAGAAAAGATGAGCCTTACCCAAAAAGGTGAAGGCCATTTCCGCTCAGGTTCTGAACTGGATACAGCTTTAATATTCAAATCCACCTAGCTCCAGTCTTGTCTCCTCTGGGAAGCTCTTTCCTGACCTGACACCCCCCACAGTGTATACTTTCTGATCTGATCATCTGGTCCCAGTCTCCATGGTTATCTCACTGGGCCTTTCTAACTAGAGGCTATGTTTTCCCTAGACCAAGCCTCTCCCACCGCAGGCTCAATTAACGTACACACCAACTCACCCACGGCACCATTCAACCCAGACAGACAGGCTGTGGCACAGATGGTGAACTCTCAGGGGGCCTGATCCACTTTCCCACCCCAGCCCTGGCCTTCCTGTTCTCCACAGTCCAAGGTCAGGGAAACATGCAGGCTGTGGCCATGCCAGAGCCAGAGGAGGAAGAGTGTGCACTAGTCAAAATGAGCCCAGACATACTCACGGGGTCCGTTAGCATAGCCCGGCAGTGGGAAGCCAGGGCCAAGAAGGCCAGCAGGTTGAACACAATTCCGTTGATGATGCTATACACGTAGTCTCTGGATGGAATCAGCATGACAAAGAGGACCACAAACTCTGCATAGAGGACCAGAAACCAGGTAACCATGGCACAGGCAATGCCACAGCCGTCGCGGATAAACCACATGGCTCCCACAGGCCTGGGATGAAGAGGTGGGACACACTTCTCAGGCTGAAGGTATTCTGGCTTCCGCTCAATGTCTCGGAAGTGGTAGGTGGGGATAAGCATCATAAGCTATTCTGTCCATACTGGCATCTGGAAGACAGCAAAGAACCCAGAAATTTGGCATTGTCATCAAGGCAAGTTGACAAAATTACCTTTCTAAAGTGAGCCATGATTATCTATGCGTGAACTTCCTGCAGAAAAGCTGCCTAAACCTTCTGTTCATTTAAAATGTGAGTTCTCTTCCCTACTCCTGAAAGTGAACTTAGCCTTTGCAAAACAGGGTCACCTTGCCCAAAGCCTTCACATGACAGATAATGAAAAGGGAAACCTCAGAGGGCAAACGCCTCGCCCAAGGTCAGCGGAGCAGCAGCTGCACACAGAGCACAACTCAGAGGCAGGACGAGAACCCAGGTCTCCTCGTTTCTGAGGGATCTACTGGAAAGACAGTGCCTCAACAGAAGTGTTCAAATTGTGACTTATGAGACAAAGCTGGGTGAGGCGGTGGGGGTGGAGGAAGAGCACCTAGGCATCTGGGGAACACCTCAGCAGTAACACTGCTGCCTCTACACCACGGACGAACCTGACACTGATGTGGAGGCTGTATGGGGTTAACAGGGATGAGTTCCTAGGGGGCAAGTAGTGGTTACCTAGGACTAGGGTTAAGCTGCAACCATTATGGCATTCTAACTTACTGCACTGCACCAGCTAACGATAAAGACAAAGCAGTCACTAGGATAGGGGAAGCTCTTCCAACAAACCAGGCTTTTTTAGCCCTGTGGCCAAAACGGGCTCTTTTCCAAGGGTGAGAGATTCTCTGGGTTCTGCTCTCCTTGTGGGTGATGGGCAAAATGCAAAGAATGCTGCGTAATGAGTCCAAAGCTGTTCCCCACCACCTGACTTGGGGACTTCATGAGCCTTTGTTTCCTCGCCTGTGAAAACACCCCAATTCCAGCCCCAGCCACCTTCTCACAGAGTTGGTGTGAGGGTGGAGGGAGCTGGAGGTGCTTGTGATGAATGCAGTAGACTGTAATGCCCTGTACATGTCGCAGACCGCGGGCACGTATTCTCTAGGAAAGACGTCTATTCCCTCATTAACGAGTGCTGAGCAATGCATCCTCCCTTTCTTCCTAACAGCTGCAGCTGAGTCTCTGGAGACAGCAATGAATAACTAAGAATCAATAACTATAGTCTATCTGCTCGTGGCATGTGCTGTATAGCACACACAGCAAGTATAGCTACCCCTCTTCTAATTCTGCATCTGAAATCTGTGGCCTGTGGCATCACCATTACAGATTTTTCAGTTAGAAATGGTGATAGTTCAAGTTCACCACCAGACATAGGTGCCACAGAAAAGCCTGCTGTCGCAGTGTACAGCATAACAAGTAGCCTCTCAGTCTTCTGAGAGCTCAAGTCACTTCACAGCAGAGGAAACCACTCCAAAGCAGCGCTGGCCATGTGTGTATTTCTGAAGGGCAAGGGCAAGCTTTCAAGGTTGTGGTGGGTTATCCTACCCTTTTGCCCAATCTTCCTTCTTCCTCCATTCCCTCACCCCCAAGAGGAGCATCTGGATTGAATACAGTACAGTCATGAAAAGTAAGGATGTGTCCAGAAAGTTAAGGGGCAGCACAGTACTACTACTTAAAAAATGATAGACACTCTAGAATCAAAAGTTGCACAGACTAATGACAGAATAAGGCCAGGCCTCTGCTCCCAGGGCAGTAGAAAATTAATGGCCAAAAAGCAGTTAAATGTGTACTATGTGCTTGTCTAAGGAAACAATGACTCAACAAATACTCAAAGTGATTATCACATGTTGGATACACTGTGCTGGGGACTAAGAAGTCATGACATATATAGAATAACCATCCCAATTAGAGTAAAGCAATGGTTACCCATGGTCCATCGCTCAGAATTTTCTAATAAAGCAACCTTGTGCTCGGCAGAAGACAACAGCAATCAGTGTTGCCAGTGACAACCTAGAAGCATGAAAAGATGCAGGGATACCTTCTGAAGCACCAAACAGAAGGACAGCAGGAGACTGCAGACCAGAGGTGTCAGTGACCTGACCTGTGCTCAGCAAATCCTAACATTCTAAACTCTGCTCAACCAAAATCAAACAAAAAGCTGAAATCCCAGTGACTCAGAAGCTGACAGAAGCTCAACATTCTGGCCACCTCCAAATGTACACACTCTTGGTTTTCCCTGCTGCCATACAGATTTGAATGTATATCGCTTATGTTCCCACAATTACTACTTAAGCTCTAAACCAATAGTTTTACTGGATCACAGCCACAACCATTTGACTATATATTATCTATGTTTTTTGTTTTTTTTTTCCATTATAGCAGCAGAGTTGTGTAGCTGTGATGGAGACAGTATGACAAGCAAGCCTAAAGTATTTACTCTCTGGCTCTTCACAGAAGTTTGCTGACCCCTGGTTCTAGGCAGTTTGTTACCCACAAAATAAATAGGACTCCTGCTTTCCCAGCAAAACAGTTCGATGTGACAGCGATGGTTCGTTACAATTCACACCATTCCACCGTCTGTGGGAGCAAAACCTGTCATCTGCAGTCTGAGGATCATCTCACCGAAACCACACCACTTAATGTTTGTAAGTGGTGTGATTTTCAGAAATGGATGACCACCGAAAGTAAATTTTAGAACAATGCTCCTATTTAGGTTCTTTCTGTGATTAAATTATGCTCATGGTATATTCAGGCTCCAGTTGACTGTATTCTATCCTCTGACAATTACTCCATCTTAATTGTACATACGGCAAATGACTGAACTAAACTAGAGCTATATTTCATATGTGTGGTTTTGTTAAGAAATAGGCCCTTCCACATAAATACATTTTCCAGGTAACTGTGGCTTGTTCCTAGTTAAGACAGAAATCTTAAAAATAAAAGTGAAACAAACAAACAAACAAACAAGATAATATAGCTGTTCCTAAGTACAAGAGCCATCCATTTCTTTGGAAGGATTTAGAGTCATTACCAGGAACATCAGTTACTGGAGTATGTTAGGTAATGACGTCCTCAGGGGGTATGGAGATACACTGGCTTGCGGCTTCACACCAGCTGGCCTGCTCTATTATAATTGTAATTCCAACATCTTCTTTGTGTAGTTCCTTGCCTTCCTCCTCCATTCTTGGCTACTGTCATTCCTCTGTCTACAGTTACCAATCCTCCTAACATACCCTCTATTTACTACTGCTAATTGGCTGTGGGCTGGAAAAGCAAATAAAACTACATCTTGTTAGATTGGTTTATAAAAGAAAGGTACTAATTTTAGGTAATAGGCCTTTCGGGAACACCTGCTATGTTCTCCCACTGTACAGTTTTTACAGGCTAGTAGCCCTGTGTTTTCATTAGCCCACCGCCTAGGAAATAGTAGCCACTTACTACATGTGTTCATTATACAAATGCATGAATAAAATGCATGAGTTCTGTGATCCCAGGCCCACCTCTTGGAGGCCCTGTCTGCTTACTGTCAGGACTATGGCCATGTTCTAGATAGTAGAGGGTATACCAAGTTAAGACCATGAAGTAGGTGGCCTGTGACTGTGACATTAAGCAACCAGAATGTTCTGCCATGGAATAATGTGGGACCAGAGTGTACAGAGCAGCTCTGTTTCACCACTGCCCCTCACTGGTGAGTGACAGCCTGGGACCTGGGAAAGGCCCAGCTGAGGGTGCACCTGGCAGAGAACCACTAGGTGTTGAACTGAAGAGCACATTCTAACCCATACTTTAGGGTTTAAAAATATTCCAACCAAAACCAATCAAGGCATATAGAGTAAGTTCATAGAAGTGTACAAAAAGCCAGTAAAAAGTTTACTGAACCCCCAGTTCCTCCAAAAAGCAATGGAAGTAGCTTTCCAATAAGGATTTGTTCCTTAGACAACTGAAAATATGAGAAATATGGGAAAAAACTCACCTTGAAACAAATTGTTCACATTCCCTTCACTCTGCCCCTCATGACAACAACAAAAAAGGCAAATACAGACCTCTTTTCTTTTTCTATTTTGAATTAGGGAAACTCCAATCCTTGTGGCTGAGGAGTGGCTCTTTGCCAATGACCCATTCCCCATGTGTGTCCTTGCTTGTGAGGAGCTGGGTGGAACTGTTTGCTCAGGCCTCTGGGGCAGCAATACAAGGAGGCTGGTGGGTCCCAGAACCCTTGGTGCCACTCCTGCCAGCCAGCTCCACCCTCAGAGGAGCAGCCTCCTCCAGTTCCCCTCCCCACTCCTTTCATTCCATTTCCTTGTCCTATTTGCTCTCTAAATTCTCCTTTCTTTAATTCAATTCAACTCAAAAAGACATTCATGGAGCAGTCAGTAAATGCAACAAATTGTGCTGGGGGCTCACATAGGAGAGATGAGGACAATAATGGGTGTGTTGCCTTGTTCAGATCCTGCCATTCACCTCTCCCAGCTCCCAATCTGGGAAAGCTTGTCTTATTTGCTTTTTTCTACTAACCTGCAAGTCCTATTTTGTTTGGCTTTGTGGCCTGGTATCGGGCATTAGTATGTGCTCAAATCAGTATTTCTTCAGTGAATGGGTACATAAACCAGACAGACACACCCCACAATAATCCTAACACATAGATTTCTAATGAAGAGCACAACAAGAGAGGCAAATAACATTCCCCAAAAACAAACAAAACCCCCACAACCCAGCAGTGAGATAGACTTTCATAGCCAGGACTTCTGAAGGGGTGGGATCTGAGTAGGGCAGCGAGCCAGGTGAAGTGTACTGCTTAGACAAGGTAAGGGCAGTGGGTGGACCTGGCAGGGAGAGTGGCAGTGCTGGTGGGGGTGCTGGGTGTCCAGGGCTGTGTGCATGAGTGTGCGGGTGTGTGGCTCTGAGGGGGATGGATAGCGGGGCCAGGTGGGGGAAATGGTCATGGGTAACTGGAGATGAAGCTTTAAAGATAGGGAGAAGGTTCCATTTTAGAAGGCCTGGGATTTCATGAGTTGGACTTCATCCTGAAGGTACTGGTGAGCCGCTACAGCTTCTGAGGAAAGATATGAGAAGATTATATTCATGCTATATAGCAAGGCCACTCTGGCAGTGACAGGCAGGACTGATGAGAAGGCGCTGAGCCCAGAGGCCAATGAGCCCAAGGAAGTACTAAGGCAACAGGCCAAAATTCCAGTTGGTGCAACTAGGTTTTCTGTTTCTCTAAGTGGCTATCAGTTTTCCAAAGAAAGATTGAGAACAATGATCATTTTGGACTCAAAAAAAATTTTTTTAAAGGATATAGTTTCTTTAATGGTGAAAGATAAGAAACATTTATTTGGAGCTTTCTACACAAAGCAGAAGACAGCACAGCTTATCTCCACTTGAAGCCATAGGCTCCACAGGTTTTCTAATGCTCCCCACAAGATGCCCACTGGCTGATCAATCATACCATTGGCTCTGAGTGAGGATCTTGTCAGGTCCCAACAAGCTCGTTTTTGCCAGGACAGCTTTACACATTCCCTCCCCAACCGTGGTCTAGTCTAGTTACACTTCTTCCTACTAACAAGCTACAAGTAACTAGTGCAGAACAAGCCCAGAACATTCCTCACAGTCCCCATGAGACTTAATGAAGAGCATGTCAAAATCCCAGACCTGCCTGAGGTTTATATCCCTACTCCACCTTCCATCTGAGATTTTGTTGTCTCTTACTTAGTTTCAGGCCAGGGCTGGGGGAGGGAGAGTGGATAGGGTTCGTCCATTAAAAAAAAACTTCCTAAAATATTTTTTATAATATAGGCAGAAAACAAAAGAAATACCTACTGCAATTACTAAACAACTACTTGAATTTGTCAAGGATATTAGGAGAATATTACTGTATCAATGAAACAAATTGAGCTATTGCACTTTTTTTAAACCAATTGAACTACTTACTTTTCCACTTTTTTTGGTAAGAAATCACATACGATTAAACTGACTCACCTTAGTGAGCATGATATTCTTCTAAGACAGTTTAGGTTAGTTTTTGCTTGGGGGCATCATTGGGGACATATGACCCTTGACAGACAGCACTGTTCCCGAATAACTGTAATCATTAAAAAAATTGTTTTTATTAAGGTATTATTGATATACACTCTTAAGAAGGTTTCAAATAAAAAAACAATGTGGTTACTACATTTACCCATATTATCAAGTCCCCACTCATATCCCAATGCAGTCACTGTCCTTCACTATAGTAAGATGCCACAGATTCACTATTTGCCTTCTTTGTGCTACTGTTTTCCCCGTGATCCCCCACACCATGTGTACTAGACATAATACCCCTCAATCACCTTCTCCCTTCCTCCCCACCTGCCCTCCCACACCCCTTCCCTTTGGTAACCACTAGTTCCCTCCTGGAGTCTCTGAGTCTGCAGCTATTTTGTTCCTTCACTTTTGCTTCGTTGTTATACTCCACAAATGAGGGAAATCATTTGGCACTTGTCTTTCTCTGCCTGACTTATTTCACTGAGCATAATATCCTCCAGCTCCATCCAAGTTGTTGCAAATGGTAAGATTTGTTTCTTTCTTATGGCTGAATAGTATTCCATTGTGTATATGTACCACTTCTTCTTTGTCCATTCATCTACTGATTGACACTTAGGTTGCTTCCATATCTTGGCTATTGTAAAGAGTGCTGCGATAAACATACGGGTGCATATGTCTTGTTGAATAATTTGGGTAAATTCCAAGGAGTGGGATTCCCGGGTCAAATGGTATTTCTATTTTTATTTTTTGAGGAACCTCCATATTGCTTTCCACAATGGTTGAAATAGCTTACGTTCCCACCAGCAGTGTAGGAGGGCTCCCCTTTCTCTGCATCCTCACCAGGATTTGTTGTTCTAAGACTTTTTGATGCTGACCACCCTTACTGGGGTGAGGTGATATCTGTCTGTGGTTTTAATTTGCATTTCCCTGATGATTAGTGATGTGGAGCATCTTTTCATGTGTCTGTTGGCCATCTGAATTTCTTCTTTGGAGAACTGTCTCTTCATATCTTCTGCCCAATTTTTAATTGGGTTATTTGCTTTTTGGGTGTTGAGGCATTTAAGTTCTTTATATATTTTGTATGTTAACCCCTTGTCGAACATGTCATTTACAAATATATTCTCATATAATGACATCTACAGAACTCTACACCCAAAAGCAACAGGATACACATTCTTCTCAAGTGCACATGGAACATTTTCCAGAATAGACCACATACTAGGCCACAAAAAGAACCTCAGTAAAGTCAAAAATATTGAAATTCTACCAACCAACTTCTCAGACCATAAAGGTATTAAATTAGAATTAAATTTTAGAAAGAAAACAAAAAGGCTCACAAATACATGGAGACTTAACAACATTCTCCTAATTAATCAATGGGTCAATGACCAATTCAAAACAGAAATCAAAGAGTATATGGAGACAAATGACAACAACAACACAAAGCCACAGCTTCGGTGGGACGCTGCAAAGGCAGTTCTAAGAGGAAAGTATCCAGGCCTATCTAAAGAAAGAAGAACATTCCCAAATGAATAGTCTAAAGACACAATTACTGAAATTGGAAAAAGAAGAACAAATGAGACCCAAAGTCACCAGAAGGAGGGACATAATAAAGATCAGAGAAGAAATAAATAAAATTGAGAAGAATAAAACAATAGAAAAAAATCAATGAAACCAAGAGCTGGTTCTTTGAAAAAATAAACAAAATAGATAAACCCCTAGCCAGACTCATTAAGAGAAAAAGAGAATCTACATACATAAACACAATCAGAAATGAGAAAGGAAAAATCACGACGGATCCCACAGAAATACAAAGAATTATAAGAGAATATTATGAGAATCTATATGCTAGCAAGCTGGAAAACATAGAAGACATGGACAACTTCTTAGAAAAATACAACCTTCCAAGACTGACCAAGCAAGAAACAGAAAAACTAAACAGACCAATCACCAGCAACGAAATTGAAGCGGTAATCAAAAAACTACCCAAGAACAAAACCCCCGGAGCAGATGGATTCACCTCTGAATTCTACCAGACATATAGAGAAGAAATAACACCGATTCTCCTTAAAGTTTTCCAAAAAAATAGAAGAGGAGGGAATACTTCCAAACTCATTCTATGAAGCCAGCATCACTCTAATACCAAAACCGGCAAAGACCTCACCAAAAAAGAAAACTATAGACCAATATCCCTGATGAACGTGGATGCAAAAATACTCAACAAAATATTAGCAAACCGAATTCAAAAATACATCAAGAGGATCATACACCATGATCAAGTGGGATTCATCCCAGGGATGCAAGGATGGTACAACATTCGAAAATCCATCAGCATCATCCACCACATCAACAAAAAGAAGAACAAAAACCACATGATCATCTCCATAGATGCTGAAAAAGCATTTGACAAAATTCAGCATCCATTCATGATTAAAACTCTCAACAAAATGGGTATAGAGGGCAAGTACCTCAACATCATAAAGGCCATATATGACAAACCCACAGCTAACATCATACTTAACAGCGAGAAGCTAAAAGCTTTTCATCTAAGATCGGGAAGAAGACAGGGATGCCCACTCTCTCCACTGTTATTCAACATAGTACTGGAGGTCCTCGCCACGGCAATCAGACAAAACAAAGACATACAAGGCATCCAGATTGGTAAAGAAGAAGTCAAATTGTCACTATTTGCAGATGACATGATACTGTACATAAAAAACCCTAAAGACTCCACTCCGAAACTACTAGAACTAATATCTGAATTCAGCAAAGTTGCAGGATACAAAATTAACACACAGAAATCTGTTGCTTTCCTATACACTAATGATGAACTAACAGAAAGAAATCAGAAAAACAATTCCATTCACAATTGCATCAAAAAGAATAAAATACCTGGGAATAAACCTAACGAAGGAAGTGAAAGACCTGTACTCTGAAAACTACAAGACACTCCTAAGAGAAATTAAAGAGGACACTAACAAATGGAAATGTATCCCATGCTCTTGGCTAGGAAGAATCAATATTGTCAAAATGGCTATACTACCTAAAGCAATCTACAGATTCAATGCAATCCCTATCAAGCTACCAACAGCTTTCTTCAATGAACTGGAACAAATAATTCTAAAATTCATATGGAACCACAAAAGACCCCAAATAGCCAAATCAATCCTGAGAAGGAGGAATAGAACAGGGGGAATTACACTCCCTGACTTCAAG